>CM057228.1:1800000-2009110 GCA_029891385.1 Erythroxylum novogranatense | reverse complement strand
GAGGCCTTAGTTCTAGTAGAAGTGGTGTTGCATAACCAAAGGGTGTCGAGCTATGAAGAAGAGCGGAATAATGAAGCCCGCCGAGCAGAACTCGTACTTCTTAGTGAAGACAGGGATAGGGCAGCCGCTCGTTTGAAATCCGTCAGGCAGAAAGCCACGAAGTTCTACAACCGAAGAGTAAAGCCGAGTGACGTAAAGGTTGGTGGAGTGCGTCTCACGAAAAGTCGGTGGGAAACATCTGGAAGGCTCGGACAAGCATGGAAGGACCTACCAGTCGTCAAGCAAGCGGGCATGGCTCCTACATCCTACGCAATGTGAAAGGGAAGATTCTACCGAGGCCATGGAACTCTCAAAACTTGAAGGCGTTCTACCAGTAGATAAGTTTTTATTTTAGTTAATCTTTGCTTATTACTATTTTGTACACAACCCGTGGGTACCTTTTTCCTGTCCTTGCCAGACAGGTTTTTTAACGGCCCACGCCCTCATTATTATCAATAAAGGAGTTTTCAGATTTCTTGGCAAGAAAAAGTTTCATTATATTTGGCAAATAGTAGAAAATCCAATCAACCATCGCTCGGCATCTCCACAGATCGCCATCAACATAGATCGACTACGGTCGGTCGGGTCGCCAAGACAAGATCCTTGGGACCCCTCGCTCGGCATCTCCACAGATCGACTACGGTCGGTTGGGTCGCCAAGACAAGATCCTTGGGACCCTGGCTCGCCTCGCTCGACATTAACATAGATCGACTACGGTCGGTTGGATCGCCAAGACAAGATCCTTGGGACCCCTCGCTCGGCATCTCCACAGATCGACTACGATCGGTCGGGTCGCCAAGACAAGATCCTTGGGACCCTCGCTCGGCATCGTCCATAGCTCTACCTCGACCGACGCTCGGTCTCGACACAGCTCGGCAAAGTAGCCAAGACGAGATCCTTGGGACCTTCGCTTGGCTGCGACTACAGATCGACCAGGTTGCCAAGACAAGATCCTTGGAACCATCGATCGACTTCGACATCGCTCGGTCGGGTCGCCAAGACAAGATCCTTGGGACCACAGCTCGACCTCGACTATAGATCGACCAGTTGCCAAGACAAGATCCTTGGAACCATCGATCGACTTCGACATCGCTCGGCCGGGTCGCCAAGACAAGATCCTTGGGACCACAGCTCGGCCTCGACTATAGGTCGCCTAGGTCACCAAGACAAGATCTTTGGGACCACAGCTCGGCCGCAACTATAGGCCGACCTCGGCATTGATCCGCCATGAGCAACTTTATCAAATCCTACTACAGATCGAAAATAAAGAAAATAAACGACGAAAATGACTTCAAAATAATGGACAAAAATAAGAATTTTATTTCTTTCAATCCGTCCTGGCCACAAGCCCGACCAGGTAAGCTCTAAAAATCAGCAGAAGGAGAAGCCTCGGAGGTCGGTGGATGCACAGGAGAAGCCTTAGAAGTTGACGGGACCATCGAAACCGAGTAGGGTCTAAGGAGCAGCAGGAGGAATACCCTCATGAAAGCTCTTCCTCCTCGAGCTAAGATCCAGCTCTTCGTCTGGAACAAGAGTCCGCTCTCCCTCGGCCTTCCCCCTCATACCCTCCAAAGATAGGCCGAGAGTTGCGGGAAGAAGCGGCTCGTCGTAATCTTCAAACGAAGGGCACTCCAACCTCTCAGGAACGTGAACCTCGTGGCACTTCTTCAGGACCGAGAGGGCTACATCACAGGCAAGCTCTAAACACTCCTCGTTTAGAAACTGCCTTTTCCACCGTTTTATCGCGCCTCTGCCCTTTGATAGAACCCCGCAATTTCTGCAACGTGTCCTCGGCCCAATTTCTTCCCTCCACCGCCGCGTGACAATCCTCGAGGTATTTCTTACTAGCTCCCGCTCCTTCTCCACCATTTTCTTCAGCTCGCCGTTCGCTGCAACCAGCTGGCTCCTCTCTTCCTCCCCCGTAGCCAATTGAGCCCTCAAAACGCTCGTCGTTTCCTCCCAGGATTTCTTCTCCTCCTCTAAGGAAGAGTTTTGAGCCTGGAAGAAATCTCTCCCCTCCTTCACCTCCGAAAGCTCGTCCTTCAAAGCCTTCATCTGCTCATGGAGGTCCTGGACTTCTGGTCCAGAGTCTTCAGACGCTGCACCACCGCGAAGGACATCACCACACTCAGATATCTTTACTCTGAGCGAGTTGAGACCCCAACTTCAGATTACTCTTCTTGTCCATGGTCTGCCTTTCGTCCCACCGGGAGTAATCCTCTCGGCAATATGGCGGGACACTTCGAGGTCCCCGATCGAGGCAGTTTTGGCCAGCTTGATTGCAGACTCCCACTGCTCGGCGTTAGTCGCTCGCCTTTTCCTTTGCCCTTCTTCTCTTTTCCTTTCCCGCCTTGACTAGACGGGCCGGACGGAAGCTCACCTAGCCGGATCAGTCTCTTCCTCTTAAGAGGAGGCTCCGCTTCCTCCTCCTCCTCCTCGACCAAGACCGCTCGGCCCGCTAGCTGGCACGATCGGCAACAACGCCACCTCGACAGGACGAGCTTTAGTAGGCGGAGGGATCGGCAACACTGCGGAATGGCCTGGCTCCACTGGCAGAGCGACACCTTCATCAGTCTCCGCCTCCCTTCTCCTTTTTCCCTATCCGGCCTGCTTCTTGGACTTAGAGGAGGACCCGACAAAATCTTCTATCCTCACCATGGCTGCACAACAACAAAACAACTTAGAAAGAGAAACCAATAATCAAAAATGCGGCGATGGCGAACCACGAGTCAACCAGACGGGGCGTTTTCCTCTCCTAGCCCGCTAATTCGTGGAGGGGGGTCGATTAGAAAAGAATTGGCCGAGGCCCCCCCGTAGTACCCCTGAATGAGTCAAGCGAAATCGTATCGACCAAGTTCCTTGATGCGGTCGATCACCTCCCACTCCACTCTACTTAGAGACGCGTCTGACGCGTCGTTCCATCGCTCGGCTAAGGGATACCGCCACAGCTGGGACTCGACGGAAGATCCTGGAGGCTTCACGAAGAAGAACTTTGTTTGCCAAGCGAAAATTTTGAAGGTCATTCCTGCCGGGCGGTGTCGGGCACCTTTGTACATCAGAGAAGGAATGCCACCCCCAGAGCTCGGACTTTGGTTCAATCTCAAAAAGTGGCACAAGATATTGACCGAAGGCGGACAACCAAACTGGTGGCATAACAAGGCCAAACCATTGATAAACCTCCACCCATTCGGAGGAATCTGACTCGGCCTTAACTGGTAGTCAGCGCACACCTCATCAATAATCGTGGCATATGGGAGTCTCATACCGCCAACCAAGAAAAAACTATCGGAAATGGAGAAATATCCACTCAGGTCGCTGTAGATTCCTTCGTTCCCCAAGGCCAGTCTAGGGCCCCAAGACATAGGAATGTTATACCTAATAATCAACCGCTTCAACTCTGCTGCTACGGTCATCGTCGATTTATTTCTCGGCGGCTCCTCCACAACCAACCCATCTTTCCGCTCTCTCGTAGAGACTTCTCCGGTACCCCTTACCACACTTCTAGAACTAGCTGACGACATGCTTAACAAGAAGAAGACCTTTGAAAAAAGTTTAGAGGAGGAGACAAGGGAAAGGGACGTACCTATTTAGTGATTTGAGTTGGAAAAATCGGACGACGGTTGAGAGAAATTTCCGGGAACTGTAAACAAGAAAACACAGAGTGAAAGCAAGGGAACAAAGCGAATGTAAAGAAAACCCAGAGTCATCTGATCTCGAGTATTTATAGAAGGCCAAGCGAATGAGCGTCCCAACCAACGCCTGACGCGTGGTGAGAATCCGAGCAGAGCCCAAACACGTGGCTGGATCTGAGCGGAAGTAAATTAGGGTTTCTAGAAACCCGACGCGGCAACAGTTGAAAGGGCGTGCGTACATGATAGCTACACAACGATTACAAATTTTGAATCATCGAGGGCACGCGCCATCAACAATAAATGCTCCAAGTACCTCCACGCTCCACTAATGATGACCTCCAGACACATTTGGCGTGGCGATCACGCCTTCTGCGTCAACAACCGAGCGATCGGGCTTAGTACGAGCTGTCCCACGGACGAGCTACAATGCCAATATCCGACCGATCGGGCCTACCCCGAGCTGTCTAGCGGACGAGCTACAAGACTCACGCATACTCCTTGACCCTTCTCTTTGCTCGGACTCGAGGAATAGGGGGCGATGGTCGGTCGATGCGTGTTGGGCGAACCCGACCATAACGACGTGTGGGTCGATCGGTCCAATCTTCAAAGATCAGTTTTATACCTATTGGCAATGCCAAGTCCAGGTCCAGCCCACGATCTCCTTGGCCCATTTGTAGGTGAAAGTCTCCCATGCACACGTAAAGACTTAAACCTAGTTATTACTCCATATATAAGGTACAACTTGGCCATAACGAAGGTGCGTAATTATAACCTAGTTCTTTTCCTCTCACGAAAAACCTACCAACACCAAAAGATCGACTTGGCGTCGGAGGGCTTATTGGAAACAACCCCGACGTGCCTTCTTTGTTTTGCGAGGATCTTCACGTCGAAGCTACCACAGCGACCAACTCTATGGATCAAGCGGCAACTTTCGATTCGCCAAAATCGACGAATCGAATACTAATATTCAATTAAATTATAACGAGCACGTCTTTAGATTTATAATTGCATACGAAATGTTAAAAGTCCCAAAAAAAGGAAAATGTGAATAATAAAAAAATTATATGTACAAATTTTGACTAAAAACTTATAAAGTGACATCTTAATCTATAAAAGGTCTAAGTAAGTTAGGCAGGCTATTATCATCTATACATCTATAGATCTAGTAGTTATTATCAAACCATGGCTCTTCCCTTGGTTGCTTCCTCTTCAATTCGCAGTGTCACAAGCTTGCCTCCAAGAAACCAAGACTTGCTGCTTGGTTCATCAAACTATATTCGTTTTAACCGAGTTCAATGCAGGGTTGTGAACAAACTTTCCGACATGACCATAACCAGAAGATCTGGGAACTACCAACCTGCTTTATGGGACTATGAATATATCCGGTCGCTAACAAGTGATTTCGTTGTATTGTCTTCTTGTTGCTTCACTCTCTTTTCGATGGTGTCGTAGGTACGTACTTCAGTCTCTACTTGTTTGTGCAGGAGGAGTCGTAGACAAAAAAGATGGACAAGCTCAAGGAAGATGTGAGAGCGATGCTTGGGAATAAAAAAACGAACCGTTTGGATCAGTTGGAACTGATTGATACAATTCAGAGACTTGGGGTTGATTATGTTTTCGAGAATGAAATAAGAACCGTATTGGAGAGAATATACGAGGACAAGAAGCAGAGTAATGCCTCGTCGAATAATGATCTGTACACCGAAGCTCTTGAGTTCAGACTCTTAAGACAACATGGTTTTAAGGTTCCACAAGGTAAGAGGAGAGATCTTTAATATTGAGCAATGAGCTCTTCATCATCAATCTAATATAAATGAAAAACTGCAGAGGTTTTCGACATCTTTAAGGATAGTGAACAGAACTTCAAAGCATGCCTATGTGAGGACACAAAGGGGCTGCTGTCTCTGTGCGAGGCATCGTTCCTCGTGGAAGAAGGTGAGAGCATCTTAGAGGATGCAAGAGATTTTGCAGGGAAATACCTTAAGGCCTGTTTGGTTCACAAAATGGAATAAAAAAGGAATAGAATAGTTATTCTTTGAAATAGAAAAGATGAGGAATATAATAGAATAGGTATTATTTTGTTTGGTTTAAGGAATGTAATAGATAAAGAATTTCTATTCCATTGTTTGGTTTGAAAATATAAACTCGGAATAGGAAAGGAATAATTAACAAAAAGACCAAAATATCCTTATCCTTATTATTATTATTATTAACTTTATTATTCTTATTATTATTACTTATTAATAATAATTATTAATTTTCTACTTATTATTATTCTTTTATTATTAATTTTATCCATTAATTTTATTCTTATTTTATTATTAAAATCTTTATTAAGAAACAAAAATCAAAATATCCTTATAATTATTATTATTATTATTATTATTATTATTATTATTATTATTATTATGATGATGATGATGATGATGATGATGATTATTATTATTATTATTATTATTATTATTATTATACAAAATAATTTTCTTGTTATTGGTTTAATTATCATTATTATATATAATTAATTTTCTTATTATTATCATTTTTATTATTATTATTATTATTATTATTTAAAATTAATTTTCTTATTATTATTTTTATTATCATTATTATACTTTTGTAGAGGTCTAAATTCAACTCCACTTCAACCCAATTTCGAAACATTGCCCAGAATGAAGAGAATAATTATGAAGATCGTTATGGAGGTGATAAAGTAAGCAAATGGTGAACACAAACAGCCAAAAAATTGCTTGAGTCCCAAGATAGAAATAATCCAGAAATTACGATGTTCCTTCTTAAATTATGTTATAAGTTTAGGCTTTAGGGTCATTCCCAATTTCAATATGATCACCGACACCCTAATCCACCCTCTTTCCCCATAAGCACGACCTTCTTTCCTCTTAAGCACGACCTTCTTTCCTCTTAAGCCCCAGCAGAAGCTTCCACCCCATAGGCATATGATCACCAACACCCTAATCCACCCTCCACCCCCTTCGCTTTTGGTTTCTGCCCTATCTTCCTCATCCTCACATTCGACTCCGGCAGCGGCAACAGCGGCGGTGCGTTAGATATGTCAAATTGAATGGATGGGTGAAGCAATCGAATGGGGTTATATCTGATTCTTGGAAGTCGGGGTGTGATGAGAGCAATTGCTTGAGATGTTTGATTATGGACTGGTTTTCAGGGTCGGTAGAGGGGATTAGGCGGCGGAGGAGGACTTGAGGTGGCTTTGGGGAGGAGGCCGGCCACGCGATGGCGATGGTGGTGGGAGGAAGGCCTTGAGTAAGTCTGGCGGCGGGAGCCTGAATCTCGTTGAAGATTGTGCGGTCAATAGCGGGGGTGAAGAGCTCATCGTCGGCTTAGGAAGAGGAACAAAGGGATAGAGATGTTGTAAGAATAACAAGTTTCAGATGCCAAAGAAGAATAGAGATTCGGCGATTAGATAAAGATAGGTAGGAGTTGGTTTTACGTATTCTTCAAAATTGAAGAATAGATATTCTAAAGAATGGGTATTCTGTGTTTGGTTTTAAACCAAACGCCGGTTTAATAATACCTGAGGAATATGTTGGGAATAGCATTGCTGGGCATAGCATTGTTACAATAGAATTGAGGAAATGGAAGAAAAGGGTTGCTCTCTGTTGAGGCACTCTCTCAAAATCGAATTCTTCTTTTCTCTCAATTTCTTCCTAAATCCAAAATTCTCAATTCTTTAAACCCTAATTTCACATCACCCCAAAACCCTAACCCTTGGCTATTTTGTTATTTAGTTATTTTAGGACATTTACGGACTGTAATCCAAGAGAGGGGAAGTCAAGAAATATCACAGATTAATTCAATCTCCCTACTGATTCTCTTCTTTATCTGTCTTTTAATTCACGAGCATATCATCTTATCTTCAAGAAACTCTACCAGGCCATGATCCCCAAACCCCTTTTCGCCAAAACCCTCCTCTCCTTCTCGTTCTCTTCATCACAATTTCGTCATTCGCCCCTCTTATATCATTTGTCGACGAGCGTTCGCTCTCACTCTTCTTCTACCTCCGAGTCCAAGAATGTGAGGGTCTCGGTGTGGTGGGATTTTCAGACTTGCAATTTGCCCATTGGTGCTGATGCTTTCAAAGTGGCCACCCGCATCAGAGCTGCTCTGAGGACTAATGGGATTAATGGTCCTGTTCAGATCACTGCTTTTGGTGATATGTGGCGGCTTTCTAGGCCTAAACTGACGACACTCTCTGCCACCGGAATCATCTTGACTCATATTCCTCAAGGTTACGTCCTTTTTCCTTGTTTAACTTCATCTGTTTCGCTGCTTTCTTGATTTGGTATCTTTATCATAAACCTAGCTTTCAGTTTAATGTCATTTATCATAAAATAGGTTCACATCTTTGGAAGGAAAGTAATATATTCTCAAAAGAAATTACTAGCTCTGAAATTTGGTTATCTAGGTTGTCCTTATAGATGTTTTGTGATAATCATCTATATTGGAGAATTGATTACCGATATCTTCTATTTTATTAGTTTTCTTTTTTCTCATTTTTAGAGACTTTTAGCTGCTCCTTAGTAAATTAATGACACCCACAATAAGAGATCACGGGCAGTTTTCCCTTTAATTTTGGAGAAAATTTACTCTAGTTGGAAACTAGTAGTATGAAATGCTGGATTCTTGAAGTTACAAAGATAACTAAAGGTAATAATGAGAAAAATTATAACTACTACGTAAAGGCACTTATAGGCACATGAATGCTTCACAAAGCATCAATTAAAGCCTACAAAGTACTCTGGATTGTAAATCATTTCTTGAAAAGTTATAATCTAACATCAACAAACAAGTATAATCGAGTTGTGATTGGCACTTGCATACTTGTTATTCGGTTAAAGAAATCATTTGGAACCAAAAAGTTAAATTAAAAGCAATGACCTCAGCAAAAACTTACAACTGCTATCCTTTGGAACCAGGCAATGGAAGGACACATTCTCCAAATATTTAATTATCTATGCATGTACTTTTGTACGTGTTGGTTTAATCTTTGGCTTGTGCAAATTCCCATGCAATTTGTTACTGGCAAGAAGCGTACAAAAGCCGTTTTATAAACAACTATGAGTATCTAATCTTTTGAATCCAATTTGCTAAGTGCTAGCAATTAATCAAATTCTTTATAGCCATCTGACCTGGCAAATTGACTAATTCAGGTCGAAAGAACAGTGCTGATATGTCTCTACTTGTTGATCCTCTATCCTGGGTATCTCAAAATCCCCCACCCGCACATTTATTCTTAATTTATGGTGACAGGCACTTTTCTGGCATTCTACACTGATTAAGAATGAACAACTACAATATATTGCTCTCAATTACAGATTCAGCTCAAGTGTACTCTGCAGTGCTGCCAGTATAATGTGGAATTGGAAGAGTTTGGTCAGAGGGGAAGACCTAAATGGATGACATTTTAACCTACCTCCTGATGGACTTTATGGTTCATGGTATGGCCACGCAAAAGTGACTCTTCAAGACCCCTTCTCAACCAACATGTTCACAGGGTGAGGAGTTGTCTGAATCTATTTCCGAGCCCAAGATTCGTCCAATTCCAAAAGCAGTTATAAAGCAGATTCGTCATATATTGAGTTCATGCCATAAAGAAGGAATCCTATTAAGTGAACTTCGTTCTGAATTGGAAAGGAGTAATGTAGGCTTAGATAAGGACTTATATGGTCATAAAGTCCTGAGAGTCACTTTTGCGTGGTCATACCATGAACCATAAAGTCGATCGGAGGTAGGTTAAAATGTCGCCCATTTAGGTCTTCCCTCGACCAAAGAATTCCAATTCCACATTATATCGGCAAAGACCGTGAGAGTACACTTGAGCTGAATCAGATTGAGAGCAATATATTGTAGTTGTTCATTCTTAATCGTGTAGAATGCCGTAAAAGTGCTTGTCACTAGAAATTAAGAATAAATGTGCAGTGGGGATTTTGAGATACCGTGATGTAAGATCAACAAGTAGAGACATATCAGCACTGCTCTTTTGACCTGCATTAGTCAATTTTCCAGGTTAAATGGCTATAAAGAAATTGATTAATTGCTAGCACTTAGCAAATTGGATTCAAAAGATTAGATACTCATAGTTGTTTATAAAACGACTTTTGTACGCTTCTTGCCAGTAACAAATAGCATGGGAATTTGTACAAGCCAAAGATTAAACCGGCACATATAAAACTACATGCATAGATAATTAAATATTTGGAGAATGTGTCCTTCCATTGCCTGGCTCCCAAGGATAGCAGTTGTAAGTTTTTGCTGATGTCAATGCTTTTATTTTAACTTTTGGGTTTCCAAACGATTTCTTGAACCGAATAACAAGTATGCAAATGCCAATCACAACTCAATTATACTTGTTTGTTGATGTTAGATTATAACTTCTCAGGAAATGGATCTACAATCCAGAATACTTTGCAGGCTTTAATTGATGCTTTGTGAAGCATTCATGTGCCTATAAGTGCCTTTACATAGTAGTTATAATTTTTCTCATTATTACCTTTAGCTATCTTTGTAACTTCAATAATCCAACATTTCATACTACTAGTTTCCAACTAGAGTAAATTTTCTCCAAAATTAAAGGAAAACCGCCTGTGATCTCTCATCAGGTGTCATTAATTTACTAAGGAGAAGCCAAAAGTCTCTAAGAATGAGAAAACAAGAAAACTAATAAAATAGAAGATACCGTAATCAATTCTCCAAGATGATGATTGTCACAAAACATCTATAAGGACAACCTAGATAACCAAATTTCGAGCTAGTAATATCTTTGAGAATATATTACTTTCCTTCTAAAGATGTGAACCTATTTTTGATAAATGACATTAAACCGAAAGCTAGTTCAAGTTGTCCCAAAAGGAATTAAACAAACTAGCAAAAAAATCGTGATAATTTTCAATTATTCAAATCAGCTAAATGATCCCAAAACACGAGTCATACATAATTGTTCACAATTACAAAACAACAATATTTCATCTCCAAACTATTTGGAACACAGAGAAAATTATATACTAACATTCTGCATTGGTGATTCAATGAAGATCAAAATCTTCTGCCGTGTTCCTCATAATGGGACACTACAAAAGTTTCACCCCAACATGCAATTTCATCGCCCACTAAATTTGCAACTTTCGACGATTATCCACTCAATTATCGATCACCACTACCGAACAACAAGGCTTCACCGTAAGAGAAGATACCAAATTAAGAAAGCAAAAAACAATACGAAAAAATGAAGTTAAACAAGGAAAAGGACGTAACCTTGAGGAATATGAGTCAAGTTGATTCCGTGGCGAGAGGGCCTCTGTTTAGACCTAGAAAGCTGCAACATATCACCAAAAGCGGTGATCTGAACAGACCTTTAATCCCATTAGTCCGCAGAGCAATGTGATGAGGGTGGCGACTTTGAAAACATTAGCACCAGCAGGCAAATTGCAATTCTCAAAATCCCACCACACCGAGACCCTCACATTCTTGGACTCCTCGTCGTGACGGCGAGAGGAGGAGGTAGAAGAAGAGAGAGAGTGAACGCCGGTCGATAAATGATATAAGAGGAGCGAATGACGAAATTGTGATGAAGAGAACGAGAAGGAGAGGAGGGTTTTGGCGAAAAGGGGTTTGGGGATCATGGCCAAGGGTTAGGGCTTTAGGGTTTCGGAGAGTCATTATGGCTTAGAGAGCCAGAGAAAGAGGGAAGTTTCCATTTTCCGAGAACGAAAGAGGGGAAGAGAACAGAGTGCTTCGCAGAGGAAGTGTAAAACCCTGTCCTTAAATCCTAGAGCACGTGCACTCCACGCGAATTTGTTCGATGTTGGGCTAATGGTTACAATAGCCTCAGTGTCCAACTTTCAGCCCTTGCTTTATCTGTTTAGTTATTTGGGGGCCACCACTATTAGCTTCTTCCTTGGCAGTGTTGCTAGCTAGCAACCTTACACTTCGTGATTGGAAAAACTCAGGCATTAAAGAGTGTTTATTATAAAGCGAGATAAGGCGAGATCAACTTCGCTTTTGATTTTATAGAAATCCCAACTTTCACATATTTATGTCTTTCCAACGACTTGATTGCTGTAGATATATGTATGCGAACTTGGTTCGACTGAAATTATAGTAATTGGAAGTACCAACAGAAGACATCATTATATGGTAGTTCAAACCTAGATGTGGTGGTTCTGACGTTGTTCACCCCTATAGACCCAAAAAATCAGTGTGTTAAGGCATAAACAAAGTTCCTAAAAGTGAGTTTATTAGCACAATGTCCTAAATGCATTGGCACGAATTACAATGTTCTTAATCTCTTCGTCATGCATTGCGAGTGTGGGTGGTGACGGGATAGTATTGTTTGTTATTCATGCTTCCGAAATGAAATGACATGAAAACCATATGAAGTGTACAATCCAAATCCCATGAACTCTGGCTTATCACCTCCTAATTTTTGTCTTTTCTTCCTTTTTTTTTAAATGCCTGACTTCTACTTTCAAAAGATAATGTAATTTTTAACTATTTATAATATCCTATATTATATTATTATTAGTGTATCAACTCAAACACTGCAATTGATTAATTACACGTCTCTGCGGTGCAGGCAAGGCATTGAGACATTAAGGGAGGTAAGGCATTGAGACATTAAGCGAGGTTTAATGTGGACGTACAAACCTATTTTGGTATAAAATTAAAGAAACATCAAAGAATAGTATAGCATTCACAACCATATCGATTAATTACTCTAATATTTCGTGATTAGAGATAATAATAAGTTAAGTTAAATTGGATATCAAGGTCTTCTTTTGCTTATTTAGGTCTATGAAGAGTAAAAGACTCCAGTCTAGTAGCTAAATAAAACCGTAGATCAATTCCTAATTTGTCTATAATGACAGAAAATTAATAATATTTTTGATAATTAGTCAAAATGAAAGATCAAAGCTGAAGAAAATCCTTATTATTGATTAGGTACAAGTGATTCCAATCCCATCAATTAGATTTTATGACGGAATATCACTTTCTTTGATAGTTAATTAAAGTAATGTGAATTCAGGGCTACGCATAAGTAGATCGTGAGCCAAAGCATACTGTAGCCATACCCTGAAGAAGTAAAACGTGTGATAAGCTGCCTTCATTGACGGTCCAAATTGCCACGCCTTGAAAGCAACTTAAATGATATTATATGGTTTTGATTACTATAAAAAGAATAATTCAACATCAATAATTTTGAAGTGATACCAAATTAATTCAGTGCTAACTCAATTGTGGCAAGGCTAGCATTTCCGTTTAAAAATTGTTCTGTTGTTATATGAGAAGAATGAACAACCTGATACTTGGATCTATATAAAAATGAAATTGAAAAAAGAAAGTAAAAATGAAATATAAATCCCAAGCTTCTGGATTAGAAAAAGATGATGTTGTTTTAGTAAGAGTTGTAATATGAATTATGCATGATCGTCCCACTTGATAAAGCAAATACACATAAAAGGGAGATGAATTATGTGTGACTTAAAAAAAAATTTACAAATTACTTTCAATTCGTATAAAGTAAGAGCTTGTTAAAATTTAAAAAAAAATAGGAGCTTGTCAAACGATATAACTATGTTAAATGACATAACCATGTTAGACGACTGGAGCCTACTAAATGATAGGAGTCGGCTAAACAATAAATTCTGTTAAAACAATTTTAAAAATAAGGCTTTTGTTAAAATTGAAAAGAACTTCTTGCAAGTTGAAAACATAAGGAGTCTATTATAAAAGTGAAATAGTCTCTTGCAAAAATGAAAATACAAATAATATACTACGGAAATTTAAAATTAAAAAGAAAGAGAGGAATGACGCGATTGATTTATCTTGATTCGCTTATAACTCAAATTTACGTTCAATCTCCAATTATCTAACTTGAGTGTTTCATTAAAATTTCAAGTAGTAATTTGATGAGCCTCTTTAAGCTAATGAATACATATTTTTCAAGATTCTCCAACCGTCCAAACTAGCAGGATTTAGCTAACCTCTACAAGCTCTCAATAAATAAAAATGTAATTTGTTTGATATGAACTTTAATGATCTCTCTCAAAAAGAATTGGGGATGATTTTTTATTGCAGTTCTCCTTCTAGTTTCTTCTCTGAGTTATCTTCCTTCTCAACTTGTGTTAAATTTAAGATGACATGAAAAGTTAAATTTGGAAATGTGCCTTCAGGCAATTCGTTTTTCAAGCATGAATATGTGTTATATGGGTTTGGTTAGGTCCCCCAAATAGTATCAGTGCACTGGTCTCATGTGTTTAAAGCCTTCTCCCGGCTGCCCGCTAGTGGCCATGGAGCTCCTCACGGACTCCCCATGTGTTTCACAGCTACACATGACCCCTTTGTGGACATGTTTTCACTTTCTAAAACATACGAGATTTGACAATGATATTACTTTCAAAAGAATTGATGCTATTAATGTATTTCAAAAGTCTGTTTTGTTTTCACAAAAGCAAGAACTCTTCTTTAAGTAGACATTTCTTTCAATTAGCCATTGCTTCACTTACATCCTTAGTTAACTGGATGGACTTAAATCTGAATAACTTTGATGTCATCTTTGTCAAAAATCTTCCAATAATAACGGGGCTAATATACGACCTTCATATTAGTAAGATCGATTGGAATAAATTATTTCTAATAAGATAAGTTTATAAAGAAGATTCCTGCAAGAAAGGAAATATATTTCTTATAATGTTATTTCCTTTTGAGAATTAACCCATTAACAATAAAAGAAAATAGCTCCAATGATAACATGATTCATCTGGATATTTTGAAATAAGGTAAGTTCATTAAGAAAGTTCCTATAAGAAAGGAAGTACTTATCCTATGATTTTATTTCCTTTTAAGAATTAGACTGTTAATTGTACAAGGAAATATATCTAATTTGAATATTGAAATATTATGAGGTTATCATCAAAATCATTAACAATAAACCTTGAGATAACAATCTCCCTCTTTTTGATGATGACAAACAATAACATATATATTTCAAAATTCGACTAGTAATGAAGGGTTTCGAAGAATACTTGTAGACCATATAAGTTCTTACCGATTAGTAGGAGTCTTTCCTTTCTTAATAAAGAGCCTATCGTTAACAAATCATAGATTAAAACATCACAGATTCAGTTAGTAACACATATCACAGATTCATCATGCTCACAAATCATGCAAGTATATCATACATCTTTCAACAAAATATATTGTCATCTTAATTCTCCCCCTTTGTCATTATCAAAAAGTAGAGGGAAGAGAATGAATTAGAAAAAAATAGAAACACAGTTATTGAAAGATATATAACATATCATGCTCAAAATCGAGCAAGGCGAAAATATATCATTAACTCTTAACTCTCCTCCTTTGTCATTATAAAAATATATATATACTCCTTCCTGCTTTAAAGCTGAGAATTTTTCACAAAATGATGGATTAGTAACACTAAATATTATGTCATCAATATATAATTGTACTATAAGTAAATCATTCTCTTTTCTCTTAATAAATAAGGTTTTATTTACCTTTCCTCATTTGAAGTTATTCTCAAATAGAAAATTACTTTACCTTTCATACCATGCTCAAGGAGCTTGCTTTAGACTATACAGAGCTTTAGATAACTTCATCACATAATCTAGATGATCTTCATTCTCAAAACATGGAGGTTGCTTAACAAGCACTTCTTTATTAATGTATCCATTAAGAAGGTGTTTTTGACATCCATTTGGAATAACTTAAAATTTCTATAACAAGCGAAAGCAAGTGGAATTCTATTCGACTCTAACTAGCAATATGTGCATAAGTCTCATCAAAATCAATACATTCTTGTTAATTATAACCTTGAGCCACAAGTTTAGCTTTGTTTCTTACCATATTATCATTTTCGTCATAGAAATCTTCAAATTTTCTTCCATGCTCGTATCGAATTGATGAAATGTACTACCCTTTTTCAATATGAATTTTTATATAAAACTCCATTTTTTTAATGTAGTTGAAATATGATATTTCACCTGTCATGTGTCTTAAACACCCACTATCAATTATCCATTGATTTTCTCATGCCTTCGTCTTAAAACATATATGCAGAAAGTATTATCTCATTTAAGTACCCAAAATTTTGGGTCCTTTTATGTTAGTAGTTTGACCTTTCGGTCTCTAAACATATGTTTGAGATAATTTCTTCATTCTATGAAAGTTATAAGAATACCTAATATAGACCATGTTTACTACAGTAGAAACACAGCACATCTGAATGAAAATTGATATAGTTTTTACCATATATCAGGTTCCTACTGTTTTGGCTAGCTATAACTACTGTTAGATTTGATAAAGAAGTTCTTGTATGGCCTGATGTTATTATTTTCATTGTATCCTATTCCGACCTTATCAAAAATACATTTACTGCTACTAAGTAATGCATCAAGATTGTTCCTTCCATCAATAAAATTTGCTAGATCTTTTTCTAGAGAAAAGATATTTCCCGCACTTTTCTCTTTCTCAAGTTCTAAGGTGACAACTTTTTCATCTAACTGTCTCACCTTTTCATAATCATTTTTTAGCAACGTATTTTCCAACTGATACACTCATATTTTCATATATATTTAGGACTTAATTTAGAGTAGTTAACATTCATTTTATGTTCATTTGTAGTTGGTCTATCATATTTTAGCATTATTCGAGGTTCGTTGACGCAACGTGCATAAATGAAACAAATAGAGTCGAATTGCACTGTTTTTGGATTTTTGGCAAACCTAACCTTCAGTCATTGTGGGATTTTTATCTTAAGATTGGTTTAGCCAAAAATTCTGAAATTTTATACTTAAATTCTTGACTCATAACGAATTTTTTAGGACCTATTGCAGATTTTTTGGAGCTGGAATTTAAGAGAAAGAAATTCACGAAATTTGCATCATATCTTGGATCGCTAGAATGACCTTTCAACGATGTTTCAATCATAACTTTTGATTCAGATGGCGAAATCCTATGATTCAAGTCTCATATCGAAGCCAACTCAAAGACGAAGGCACCAATAAAATTGGAGATCCTAAATCTTCACTGTTTAATTTTTATGCACTGTCAAAGTTTACCTTGAAAAATCCCTTCAGCCAAGGATTGACCAGCCCCCACCATGTCTCCACTTTTCCAACTCTTTCCCCACTCCTTGCAACAACATAATTCATGCCAACCAACCAGCCACTCACCCATTCTCTCCTCTTACTCACAAAAGCAACAATTATACATGCTTTCCATCACTCACGTACAAGCAAGCAGCCTCCACAAATCATTCCCTCACCAACGCAACTCCAACAAAAGGTTGTCTCTTTGTACCCCACACTCCATTCCCTTAAGCATGCAGCCAGCTACTCCTGTACTCCACCCATCTTTTAATTATTTTCAGCCCCCACTTCAGCCTTCAACCACTCCACTTACGGCTAGCCTCCAACAACCAATTGATTAACGCACAAACTCATTCTCCAGCCCTACACCCCATCCCACATGCCATTCCTCCACTTACAAGCTCCATACATCATTCACGCAGCTACTCTCATTCAACCCCACACACAACAACACTTTTCACTCTTGATTTCTCTCCAGCACCCACTCACCTCTGAACCGACAACAAGCTTCCATGCCACACTCATCATTTTCTCTCCAACCTCCAATTATTCACGCAAGTTGTCTTCTCAAAATACTCCTTTAAATTGAGACACTTCCAGCTAAAAAAAAGAGGGCTCTCCATTCTTCAAGCATTCATCCACTGAAACTCTTCATCCACTTTCACGCATCAGCCATCATTCACACACAACCATCCAAGCTCTAGCCCACACTCACGTACAAGAATTCACGCTCATCACTTCACAAGCCATTCTTAAAGCTCCTCCCATATTACACTAACATAACACCACCAGCCCTCCAACCTTGCATTTCAGCATACTATATTCACGTATATGCTCTCCAACTTCAATTCTTCCACTTCACCAACGCACATAAGTCCTCTCCATGCCACACTTGTCATTCCCTCACCAGCCTCTTTAGACACAAGCTTTGATTTTCCTTTCCAATCTTCCACATCTTCAACATAGCCTCCATCCAAAAGCCAAAGACATAAGCCATCCACCGAAACAGCCAAGCTTCCTTTCATCCTCCAACCAACCATGGCGAACATTAAATGAAGCAGTTACGTCAAGGTGGAAGAAAAGAGACGTGAGCAGCTAGTGGAGGAGACACCCGGTGGAGATAGGGATGGCAATTGTACCCGAATCCGATGGGTACCCGATAAAATTACCCGAACGAGGGCAGGTATGGGGATCAAATTTTTACCCGTGTGGCGGGTATAGGGGGTTAGCAAAAATACCCGTCGGGTATCGGGGTGGGTATGAGGATACCACCCCCTATACCCGTTTACTCGTTTACCCGTTATATAGTAATTACAATTTTGCCATTATATATATATACATACAAACCCAGCAATTACCCAAATCCCTAATTCAATTCTTCCTCAGTATGTATGTATGAATGTAGTATGAAAATTTAAAAGAAAAACAAATAGTCCATTCATATTAAATAAGCTTATCTTAAAAAAAAGAGGCGGGTAAACGGGTACTTGATGGGGGTCAAACCCCCAACGGGTACGGGTATGGGGGTGCCAAAAAATCCCTGACGGGGATGGGGGCGGGTTCATGGGGCCGGTACGGGGGATGGCATACCCGCCCCATACCCGCCCCGTTGCCATCCCTAGGTGGAGACCTTTATGTTGAAGCAGCTGGGCTAGGAGAACAACGTTACACAACTCACGAAGAGAGCACATTATTCTGCTGCAATTTGGAGACGTGTTCTTAATTTTTATTTGATTCCGTCATGAGTTTATGCAGGATTTTTGATTGTGGATTATTTGGCATGATGATTTGTGGCTAGAACTTTAATTTCTCTTAGGGATTGGATATTTTGGTGATACTTTAATATTGAATTTCGCTGGAATCCAAGACTGAATATTCATATGCTTGTTGATTTTTCCTTGGATTTATTTGTTATTCCTTTGGACTATTTGTTGGGACCGTAACCCAACTGCTTAAACTTAATATTATCACTCTTGCTCTGATACCAACAAATGTTGGGTCCGAAACCCATTTGCTTAAACTTAACATGATCACTCTTAAATCGAATCCGAAACGGAACGAAAAACAATGAATCGGATCAAAAGTGAATCAAAGCGAAGTGAACACATGAATCGGAAATGAAATCGAATAGATGGTCGAAATCAAATTATCGAATAACAGAAATATGAAACAAATACGGATCGAATCGAAGCAAATAAAATTGAAACCGACATCCGATACAAATATCTTAATCATAGCGTTGAAAACCCTGGACTAACCAATCCGAAATCGGTATATATATATTTTTTCATCATTTAATCCATATTATTCAAAATCAAACAAATAATTTCCACCTTTGGAAATTATTCCTCATACAAATTTCAATTCTTAATCACGATCTTCTAATGATGCGATAACTCAAAATATTCATAATGAAACATATTCTTATCCTTATTCTCATTTCTTGCCATATCAATTTCACACTCATGCCAATAAACCCATATATTTATACACTAATACACTTATCCATATGCTACCCTAAAAAAATCGGGCAGCATAACGACTGTACTTTCATAAACCCAAAACTGCAAGGTGTAAAACTCACTTCTATAAATTCCAGACAATTACACATACATTAAAATCCACCAGACCCTCTATCCGGATCTCAACATAAACACAATCCTAAATTCTAAACCACTTCAAGTCATTTTTCATAACCAAATCATATTCATCACATTCAAACTCATATACAATTCCTATTAACTCATATACAAATTAATACTTCCATCGAACCCAAAACCAATCGTATTTATAAATCATCACAATTCATATCCCATCATCAAACACATTCATCCATATATATATATATATATCCCAATTACATTCATAACTCAATTCAATTTGTGTACAATTTCAATATGCACCATCCATAGTCAATACTTTTCTAATTCCATAAATCAAGTTCTTATACAATATCATAATCCAAAATACATCATGAACTAAATGCTTACAATACTCTAATGGCATTTCTGGCCATATACCATTACCAATAATCATAAACCAAAATACACATAGTACAAAAACATGCACAAATCGAACTGATATCTTGACGTCTTTCATCCGATCTCCTGCTCGAATACCTGGAGATGAGAATGAAAGGGGGGTGAGCTCGAAAGCTCGTGGGTAACATATTTATAACCCAAATGATAAGCAAAACATTTTCAAACCTTATTTTCAGTTGATCGAAAACATCGAAGGTTTATTTCTCAAAAACTTCTCAATTTTAAAATCTTTCATAAAAATTTACAAACAGTTTTCAAAACTATCATAGTTGAAAATCCAAAATTTCTCATTCGTCTAAATTCCAAACCATTGCACAATCTATGAATAAAATCAAAACACATGAAATGCATAACAGATAAATGCACCACATTTTACACAAAGCAAAGCACGTAACACATCAAACGGTTTGGGTCGGTCCCAAAAATAAGACGTACTAGACATGTCCGCAAAGGGTCATGTGTAGCCGTGAAACACATGGGGAGTCCGTGAGAAGCTCCATGGTCACTAGCGGGCAGCCGGGAGAAGGCTTTAAACACATGAGACCAGTGCACTGATACTATTTGGGGGACCTAACCAAACCTATATAACACATATTCATGCTTGAAAAACGAATTGCCCGAAGGCACATTTCCAAATTTAACTTTTCATGTCATCTTAAATTCGATGTAATATCGATCAATCACAGTATCACACAAGTTACAAACAAACGCTCATATAATAATTCTCAATTTTTCCCAAACAAGGAAATGCACACTTTATAACCTTTCAAAAACATTCAAGCATCATATCACACTAATTCACATACTCAACTTATCAATCAATTTAACACAATGAACTCAATGAGTATTTCATCTTTATCAATTTACTAAAAAATCCATTGAATAAACAATTCAAGTCATTTATGGAAAATTTGTCCGAAACAATTGTAGAATTTTTCGTAAATCCTTTGGAAAACAATGACTTTAACGATTTATAAATCGTTCCAACAACAATTAGTTCAATCATTTGTAAAACAATAGCTTATAAAACCAACACTTAAAATTAGCTCATAATTTGACAAATAAACACATTACCCACCTCTTATCCATGCTTGGAGCTTGTTCCAATCCTCAAGTCTCCTAAGCCTCTCCTCAATTTTCCTCATTCAAGATCAAAAGCCCTAAATCATAAACATCCACAATTGATTTAATTCAAACATGAAATCTCTAAAATTGACTTGAGAATCCACAAGCTCATGCCAAACTTAAGTTAAATAAACCAAAATCTCACTAAAAACCCAAAGATCAAAATCAACTCTTACCTCATTCTTCTCCATTTTCATACTTTGCTTGGCTCATCTTGGAGCTCTCACTTCCTTCCATGTTTTTCCCTTTGAAACATCGAAAATCCTTGCTTAAAACTCAAGAAAATCAGAAACCCTAAGCTTCCTCCTTCTTTCTCCACCGAGCTCTCCATCTCTTCTCTCTTTTCTTTCATTTTTCTCCCTCTTCTCTCATAATTTCGTGGCTTTCTCTTGCTCCACACAACAGCCAGCCCCTTTATATAGTTTCATGTCATTAATGAGGGCTAAAAGTCCAATTTTCCCTTCCACTTAAGCCTAAAGTCTCAACTCTTTAAGTGATGTTCCATATTTACCCCTGAACTTTACTTTAAGTCATGCTTACTTTCGGACCTGTTTCGCACTATCAATTTGAAGGAATTTATCAAAACTTCCTTCTAGAGAATTGTTCCTTATTGTCTTAATTTCATATTGCCACAAAAATAATCTAATTTGGATCACGACATCAAAAGTTATAGTCCAAACATGTCGGACATATTATTCTACTAATACACTTTCTAGCAATTCACTTCCTTCCAAAAATTGACATTCTTAAATGCTAAATTGAAATTTCATTTCTTCTTATGATTTGTAGCCCCATATCTTAATTTTATTTTTCCTTAAGAATCACTTCAATCGGATCACCACTGATCCTGAATTTCTCAAAATACCGAACCATGTTCAGAAAATTGTCTAACTCACTTTGATTCAAACAATCTTCCTCAATTAAATCTCTAAAATTCACAAATTTCACATAAAATGAAATTCATGGACTTAGGAATCCAACGCTTTGAGAACCAAGTCATTCGGATGTCGAGACGGAAAAGATATTTGCAAAAGATTGGACAATGTCGGATGAGAAAGGAAAAAAATAGCAAGATCAGAAGGAAACAAATCATTCCGACTATCATAAGATTCAATCAAATTCTTTCAATTCAACTCCAATTGATACAAATTTTCATGGAGAGAAGGATACATGTCTTAGGAATTCAGTGCTTTAAGAATCACTTCAATCCGAGGTCGGATGAGTGAGTTATGCCCAAAAGAATAAACCATGCTTAAACCCAAAATCGATTTGTACCTCTCTTGGCGCGAGTGCCATAACTTTTTATAAAAATGTTCAATTGCTTTGGTTTTTAGACCATTGGAAATAAGACATCGAGATCTACAACTCGTATTAGAGAACCAGACATGAGATTCGGCCTATAAACTGGTCAAAAATGCAAATTACTGTAGCAAATCCGAGAATGTCCATTTAACGGACATCGACTGGCAAAACAACCCATTTTCATCCGAGAAAGTCCGTTAAACGGACATCCATGTCCGTTTAAGGGACATACACTGGGCTGAGGGTTCTTTTTCACCCTAGAAGGTTCGTTTAACGGACCTAAAGTCCGCCTAAAGGACATAGGGGTTCCCAAAACCCCTCCAAAGCCTCTCCAATGCTTCCTACATCCAACCTAACATCATATTCACTTATAATCTTCACAAATTCAACTCTTCTAGTACAAATTCATTTCATAACAACTCAAACACCAAATATATTTCATTAAACTCTCAATTCTTGATCCATTTGGTTCATCCAAACTACAATTTCTCATCAATTCCCATAACTATCACATACACAACTCCTATGAAACATCATAACTTATATCAATCATATCTCTTAACTCCAATCTCGAAAACTTGCATACTTGGTATCGTTGGAAAGATAGAAGAACAAGCTACAACTTCGAAGAAGGCAACTTTGGCCAATTCTATTTCAATTATTCCTTAATTTCCCTTTAAATCAGCATACACATTTACTTAACATTCTTGCCAACTCTACTTCTTCTATTCAATTTGCCATTGGAATCTATCCAACACTCAACCTCAAAGCATATGATTTCTTACATTCAGTAGCATCATGTCATTCACCAAGTTCTTCTCTTGATTTTGCATAATATCTCATATGGATCATCATAGTTCATGCTTTGGGTTTCTCAACTCATCATCCATACATGATTCACATTCCAATATCATAATCATCTATAACACAAATCACATACAAAAACACTCATTTGATTCCATTTATTATTTTTAAATTTTCACTCAAAGATCGGGGTCCAATATTTCTCCCCCTCTTAAAAGAATTTCGTCCTCGAAATTCACACTTAAGCCAACACCAAGTTATACATTCTCTTAACTCATGTCTTCCAAATGATCCTAGTCATCCACTTTCTTAACAAAACCTTCATCACACATATTCTCAACTTACTCACACTTGTTCACTTCTTGTGTCAAATGCTAATATCATGTCAAACACTATTTCTTAACATACGCACTCAAATCAATGGTCCAAATATTGATAACCTTGATATGGACCAAAACCATTCAATCTCAACCTCTTTTTAACTTCTATACATGTATTCCTATCATCAAACTCATCTTTAAAGATTTATACTTGCATCTCACATATATTCGAAGCCACATCATCTAATTTCATCATAATTTCAAATCTTAATTTCCAGTATCATAATCCCAAACTCAAACATAATTCTTCACCTTAATCAAACAATCACATAGGTTCTTCAAATAAGTCATGCAACTTTATTCACATCAATATCACATTTTCACAAAATCAAACTTAGCCTTACATACTCTTATCAACTTCTCATGCAAGTCACTCATACACATACGCCCAAGTAAGATCATATTACTGGGCTCTGATACCATAAATATTGGGACCGTAACTCAACTGCTTAAACTTAATATTATCACTCATGCTTTGATACCAACAAATGTTGGGTCCGAAACCCAATTGCTTAAACTTAACATGATCACTCTTAAATCGAATCCGAAACGGAACAAAAAACAATGAATCGGATCAAAAGTGAATTAAAGCGAAGTGAACACATGAATCAGAAATGAAATCGAATAGACGATCGAAATCAAATTATCGAATAAAAAAAATATGAAACAAATACGGATCGAATCGAAGCAAATAAAACCGAAACCAACATCCGATACAAATATCTTAATCATAGCGTTGGAAACCCTGGACTAACCAATCCGAAATCGGTATATATATTTTTTTCATCATTTAATCCATATTATTCAAAATCAAACAAATAATTTCCACCTTTGGAAATTATTCCTCATACAAATTTCAATTCTTAATCACGATCTTCTAATGATGCGATAACTCAATATATTCATAACGAAACATATTCTTATCCTTATTCTCATTTCTTGCCATATCAATTTCACACTCATGCCAATAAACCCATATATTTATACACTAATACACTTATCCATATGCTACCCTAAAAAAATCGGACAGCATAACGGCTGTACTTTCATAAACCCAAAACTGCAAGGTGTAAAACTCACTTCTATAAATTCCAGACAATTACACATACATTAAAATCCACCGGACCCTCTGTCCGGGATCTCAGTATAAACACAATCCTAAATTCTAAACCACTTCAAGTCATTTTTCATAACCAAATCATATTCATCACATTCAAACTCATATACAATTCCTATTAACTCATATACAAATTAATACTTCCATCGAACCCAAAACCAATCGTATTTATAAATCATCACAATTCATATCCCATCATCAAACACATTCATCCATATCTATATATATATATCCCAATTACATTCATAACTCAATTCAATTTGTGTACAATTTCAATATGCACCATCCATAGTCAATACTTTTCTAATTCCATAAATCAAGTTCTTATACAATATCATAATCCAAAATACATCATGAACTAAATGCTTACAATACTCTAATGGCATTTCTGGCCATATACCATTACCAATAATCATAAACCAAAATACACATAGTACAAAAACATGCACAAATCGAACTGATGTCTTGACGTCTTTCATCCGATCTCCTGCTCGAATACCTAGAGATGGGGATGAAAGGGGGTGAGCTCGAAAGCTCGTGGGTAACATATTTATAACTCAAATGATAAGCAAAACATTTTCAAACCTTATTTTCAGTTGATCGAAAACATCGAAGGTTTATTTCTTAAAAACTTCTCAATTTTAAAATCTTTCATAAACATTTACAAACAGTTTTCAAAACTATCATAGTTGAAAATCCAAAATTTCTCATTCGTCTAAATTCCAAATCATTGCACAATCTATGAATAAAATCAAAACACATGAAATGCATAACAGATAAATGCACCACATTTTACACAAAGCAAAGCACATAGCACATCAAACGGTTTGGGTTGGTCTTAATGATCAATTTGTAAAATTTTTGATGTCTTTAAGAAACTGGAGATCAACATTCCCTTTGTTGAAGCTATTGAGCAAGTACCGAATTACGCAAAATTCATCAAGGACATTGTTACAAAAAAGAGGAGATTTGGAGACTATGAGATGGTATTGATGACCGAGGAGTGTAGCGCATTCTTGCAAAGAAAGTTGCCACAAAAATTGAAAGATCCAGGAAGCTTCACAATTCCGTGTGAGATCGGCAATACATATTTTGGTAAAGTGCTTTGCGATTTGGGGGCAAGCATAAATCTCATGCCTGTTTCCATCTTCCAAAAGCTGGGATTAGGAGAAGTCAAGTCATCGACAATTTGTCTCCAACTAGCCGATCGTTCTCTTACTTATCCTCTAGGTATTGTTGAAGATGTTCTTGTTCGTGTTGACAAATTTATTCTCCCTGCAGACTTTGTGGTGCTTGACATGGAAGAAGATAAGGAGATCCCGATCATACTTGGGAGACCATTCCTAACTACCGGAGGCGTAGTAATTGATGTGCAACAAGGGGAACTAACGTTGCATGTTAATGGTGAGAAAGTGAAGTTCAACATATACAGATCACTAAAACATCCAAGTGATACACTGACGTGCAACCGAGTGGATGTTATATCCTCATATGTGGTAACATCTTTTCCTTCCATTATTTCTAAAGACCCATTACTGACACGTTTGGAAGGTATGTTTATCAAAGATGCTATGGATGATGAAGATGCTTGTTTGATGATGGTATTGGATTGTTTTGAACGCTTAAAATTTTTTGTTCAAACCGAGCCTTTGTTTTGTGTGACTAATGCTAATGTTGTTAGTGATGTGAAAGATGTGCACCCATTGATTGATTTGAAACCTTTGCCCGAAAATTTAAAATATGCATTCTTGGGTGCTAATCAAACTTTTCCTGTCATTATTTCATCTTCATTAACTCCTTTAGAAGAAGAAAAATTACTTAGGGTGTTAAGGGAATTAAAAAATGCATTGGGTTGGTCAATTTCAGACATCAAGGGAATTAGTCCTTCTATTGTAATGCATAAAATCTTGATGGAGGAGTCATTCACCCCTAGCATTGAACCCCAAAGAAGATTGAATCTAGCAATGAAGGACGTGGTTAGGAATGAAATTCAAAAGTGGCTTAAGGCTGGAATCATTTACCCAATTTCTGATAGTCCATGGGTTAGTCCTACTAAGGTTGTTCCTAAAAGAGGTGGATTCACTGTAGTTAAAGATGATAACAATGAGACTATTCTACTAGGACAATCACTGGATGGAGGGTTTGCATGGATTATAGGAAGTTGAACAAAGTCACTAGAAAGGACCATTTTCCTTTGCCATTCATAAATCAGATGTTGGATAGCCATTGCACCTGAAGATCAAGAAAAGACCACATTCACTTGTCCTTTTGGCACATTTGCATTTAGGCGCATGCCTTTTGGTCTTTGCAATGCTCCTGCTACATTTAAACGTTGCATGATGGCTATCTTTTCTGATATGGTTGAGAATTTCATGAAAGTTTTTATGGATGATTTTTCTGTTTTTGGTGATTCTTTTAATAAGTGATTGCATAATCTGTCTCTAGTATTGAAAAGATGTCAGGATACCAACTTGGTGCTCAATTGGGAGAAATGTCATTTTATGGTGAGGGAAGGAATTATGTTAGGTCACAAAGTATCTGCTCAAGGCATTGAAGTGGATTGAGCCAAAATAGTAACTATTAAAAAGCTCCCTCCACCAATAAATGTAAAGGGCATCCGCAGTTTCCTTGGATATGCAGGGTTTTACCCAAGATTCATCAAAGATTTCTCCAAGATCACCAAACCCCTTTGCAATCTTTTAGAAAAGGATGTGAAATTTGAGTTCAATGAGAAATGCTTGCATGCTTTTGAGTTGATCAAGAAAAAGTTGATTTCAGCTCCTGTGATGATCACACCTGATTGGAAACAACCATTTGAAATTATGTGTGATGCAAGTGACTTTGCAGTGGGAGTAGCGTTAGGCCAAAGGCGAGAGAAAGTGTTCAGGGTTATCTACTACTCTAGTTGGACTTTGGATGATGCCCAGCCAAATTACACTACTACAGAGAAGGAAATGTTGGCAGTTGTTTTTGCTTTGGACAAGTTTCGGTCATATATCATTGGGTCCAAAGTTGTGGTTTTCACAGATCATGCTGCAATTCAATATTTGTTTGCAAAGAAAGATGCCAAGCCACGACCCATTCGATGGGTGTTGTTTTTGCAAGAGTTTGATGTAGAAATCAAAGACAAAAAGGGGACATAAAATGCAGTTGCCGACCATTTATCTCGATTAGAGCTTGAGGATTCAAGGCCATCAGTACCTATTCAAGAGACTTTCACAGATGAGCAGTTATTTAGAGTCAATGAAAAGCTTCCATGGTTTGCCGATGTGGTGAATTATTTAGCTACAGGTTTGATTCCTCTGGAGTTAAGTCCATCTCAAAAGAAAAAGTTCATATTTGATGCAAAAAGTTATCTATGGGATGAGCCTTTACTATTCAAGAGAGGTCTTGATCAAGTGATTCGAAGATGTATCCCGGAAGAGGAAGTCTTAGCAATTTTGGAGCACTTTCATTCATCACCATATGGAGGTCACTTTGGCCCAACAAGAACAGCAGCAAAGGTTCTTCAATCCGGTTTCTATTGGCCTACGCTTCACAAGGACAGCTATGCTTTCACTAAGACGTGTGACCGATGCCAACAAATGGGTAATATCTCACGACGTCATGAACTTCCTTTGACTAACATTTTTGAGGTAGAACTCTTCGATTTGTGGGGTATTGACTTCATGGGACCATTCCCTAAATCTTGTGGACAATCATATATCCTTTTGGCAATGGACTACGTATCAAAATGGGTTGAAGCCATAGCTTCACCAACAAATGATGCCAAGGTTGTTCTCATATTTCTCAAGAAAAACATTTTCATAAGATTCGGCACTCCAAGGGCCATTATTAGTGATGAAGGTACCCATTTTTGCAATAAGCTTTTGGGTAATCTTTTAACTAAATATGGAGTTCGACACAAGGTTGCTTTACCCTACCATCCACAGTCAAATGGCCAAGCTGAAATATCAAATCGAGAGATCAAGGACATTCTTGAGAAGACGGTGAACCCCAATCGGAAAGACTGGGCTCTCAAGCTTGATGATGCCCTTTGGGCATATAGGACGGCTTTCAAGACTCCAATTGGCATGTCTCCATATCGTTTGATTTTTGAAAAAGCTTGTCATCTTCCAGTGGAGTTGGAACACAAGGCTTATTGGGCAGTTCGAAAGTTAAATTTTGATTGGTAAAAATCGTTTGAAAATCGATCTCTTCAGTTGTGTGAATTGGAAGAATTTCGAAATGAAGCGTATGAAAACTCAAAAATCTACAAAGAGAAAACTAAAAAATGGCATGACCAACACATCATGAGGAAAGAATTTGCTCCAGGAGAGAAAGTTCTGCTTTTCAACTCAAGATTGAAGTTTTTTCTAGGTAAATTGAGCTCTAGATGGTCAGGGCCCTTTATTGTGAAGAATGTTACCTCTTATGGAGCGATTGAAGTTGAGGGAAACGATGGACGAACTTTCAAAGTGAATGGGCAAAGATTGAAACATTATTATGGTCAAGAGTTGAGAAACATTGCAAGCATATCACTCAAGGATGTGTGATCAAATGGCTACGTCGAGCTATCGACGTTAAACATAGCACCTGTTGGGAGGCATCCCAATCTTATCCTTTCATTTTAGTTCTTTGTTATTTCAATTTCTTTTTATTACTTTCATTTAAGTACCTTATTTTCTTTTTATCTTTTTTGTTAGGAATGCAAGTTGGAGCTATGAATTATGATTTCAAGTCGTTGAGCCTTCTATACTCCAGGGAGTTCTTATGTTCTCATGTCCTTATTATTATTGTTATTATTTTTAAGACATTTATGACAATGTTGTGTTTAGGCGTGGGGGGGAGGCTTTAGTTTTTTCTAGGTTATTCGGATTTATGCTGTGTTGTGAGGGGCAAATTGTCTGCATATTCTTGCTCTTGCTTGAACTTAAGAAAATTTTCACATTAATTGCATGTTTTGCATTAAATAAACCATAATTTTTTTTGAAAAACATTTAAAAAATTCAAACATTACAACAATATTTTTTTTGTTTTTCTTGCATCTTAAGTGTGTTAGCTTTCTTTAGGATTCCCAATCGTTGAATAAGTTCAAGTATTATGCGTGAGATTTGGTTAATAGCGATAAATATATAAACTTGATGAATGAGCTTTAATGTAATACTGAAGCTTTCTAGATAGTAGAGTGACCTTGAAACTATGTTGTATTGACTTAATAAATGACCTATGTGAGTTCTTGTGCCTTCAACATTATTCTTTATTGTGTGCATTCTTTCAACGGAATAATTCTCTAGAACTTGCTTAATATCTTGACTCAGCATGCTTGCATGATTATGATAAAGGCATCTAGGTTAAACCACTTGAACTTAAATAGCCAACCTAAAGCATTATTTCCATTAGAAAGCCCCTTTGAGCTTTTATCCTATTATTTGCTTTCCACATTATTAAATTAGCCTTGATCTCATTTTTATACTTTATACCTTGTGGCCAAGGTTAGTAGAGCATCTATTGGGCAAAGTTGAAGATGTGAGTTGGTGGACATATGATGACGTGGTGGTAATCCGAATGTTTGGCTGTGAATACAACACATAAAAAAAAGAAAAAAAAAAAAAAATGTTTCCCAAGTGTTTCATATTATATACTTGTCTATAGGAAATCCAAATGTAATGGAAAGAAGTGGAGTTGTTTGTGTTTAATTTGCAGAATTGTGTGCTTGGATGCATACATGTACATGAGTTCTGTGATATTCTGTATAGCTCTATTACTTTTGCTTTAGCCTTCTCTTATCTTTCTTTTACCTCACCTTCTGCCAAGCCTTATTACAACCATTTTAAAGACCTTTTGATTTGTGTATAGTATATGCGCACTTTGATAGTGTTGTCAAGATTGAAAAGCAAGCATATGGTAGAATGTATTCGTTGATCGAATTTTGAGAGTTACACATTTGAGCCTAAATAGTTTTAGTGTTGGAGTGTATATCAATGAGAGGACTTATTATTTCAATATGGCATACATTTCTTCTAACTCTATTATGCTAGATTAGTTTAACTGTTACATGTAAAATGAGTTCATTGATTTTATGTGTTGATCGTGGTAAACCGAGTTCTAGTTATCATGCTTGAATTAATTGATATGGTTGGGGATCTGACTTGAAAGCTGCATACTTCAGTATTTTTTTTTGCATTGCATGTTTTTGTTTTTCTCCATTTTTTTAAGGTTTTTTTGTAGTTATACTTTCTGTTTTTTTTCTTACTTGAGGACAAGCAAGAGCTAAGTGTGGGGAATTTGATACACTCATATTTTCATATATATTTGGGACTTAATTTAGAGTAGTTAACATTCATTTTATGTTCATTTGTAGCTGGTCTATCATGTTTTAGCATTATTCGAGGTTCGTTGACGCAACGTGCATAAATGAAACAAATAGAGTCGAATTGCACTATTTTTTTGGCAGACTTGACCTTCAGTCGTTGTGGGATTTTTATCTTAAGATTGGTTTAGCCAAAAATTCTGAAATTTTATACTTAAATTCTTGACTCATTAACGGATTTTTTGGGACCAATTGCAGATTTTTTGGAGCTGGAATTTAAGAGAAAGAAATTCACGAAATTTGTGTCATATCTTGGATCCCCAGAATGACCTTTCAACGATGTTTCAATCATAACTTTTGATTCAGATGGCGAAATCCTATGATTCAAGTCTCATATCAAAGCCAACTCAAAAATTTCATCCAAAACAATAAAAAAACGTTAGCTAGCGTAGAATTGAACTTTCTCATAATCCCTGTGGACACGACTCGGTTCTTACTGATTTATTACTCACTTCGACAACCGTGCACTTGAGGTTTACGAACACCAACTTAGCCACTCTTTCTTCCAGAACTTTCTTTTCAGAAACCTTTTGCTTATAATCAACCTCAAGAGACATATTCTTGGTTGCCAAATTCTCATTAGTAGATTCCAATGATTTTATCTTACTCTTCATAGATGCATCATTGCTCTTGGACTGCTCAACTTCTTTGAAATACTTCACTGTCAATCTTTTGTATTGATCATACAATTCATGATATGTATTGTTCAATTCATTAACTTCAATATCAGAGTTAGAATAATATACCTCATCATGTCTTGATTTATACATAAAATAGACCTTGTTGACTTCTTCAGTCTCTTCTTTTTCAAAGCTTTCAAAATCCTCATATGACCAGACTACTTTTAGTGTCATTCCTCTTCTGTAGGAGGATCCTTTATCTCGCCTAAGCGCGATTTCATGGATCATCAAGTTTTCTCGTAACCAGTCGAGTGAAATAGTGTTTGTAGTTTCTAGAGCTATCACCTTATGTCACCAGTCCTTTGATAGTGACCCTAGAATCTTCGTTACAAGCTCATCATTGATATATCTTTCTCACGTTCTTTAAGATCGTGATGATTTTGTTGAACCGTCTAAAGAATTCATCTATGACTTCTCTCTATTTTATGCCAATAGTTTCGTATTGATGCATTAAAATGCTTAATCTATGTTGCTTTACCTCATTTGTTCTTTCAAAGGTGACTTGTAGTTTATCCCACATTTCTTTTGTTGTAGAGCAGTAGATATCTTTTCATATTCTTCCGGAGACAACGCACATATCTGATGATGATTTACTTTAGCGTTTAGTTGTACATTTCTTCTATCAGCATTAGTCTATACTTCTACGTTATCGGTAGTGGGAAGTGTAGCTCGAACTCTGATGGCTTGCCAGACTTTAATATCTACTGATTAGAGATATATGGTCATTCTTTCTTTTCAATATGAGTGGTTGCTTCCATTAAAAGTAAGGAGGCTTTGAGACGAATTGTCCTTCAAAACTTCTCAAATTGTTTGCTATGATCTATCACGTGTTGTAAAACGCAAAAATGGGAAACCTCGCTTTGATACCAAATTATAAAGCAAACATATGCAAGGGGGGATGAATTGTGTTACTTAAAAAAAATTTGCAAGTTACTTTTAATTTATATAAAGATAGGGGCCTGTTAAAATTTAAAAATAATAGGAACTTGTCAGACGATAGAACTCTTTTAAATGACAGGAGCCTGTTAGATGATCGAAGCCTACCAAATGATAGGAGCCTAATAAACGGTAAATCGTATTAAAACAATTTAAAACAGAAGGTGCTTGTTAAAACTGAAAAGAACCTCTTGCAAGTTGAAAAAAGAAGGTGCCTGTTATAAAAGTGAAGAAGCTTTTTACAAAAATGAAAACACAAACAATATACTGAGGAAATTTAAAATTAAATAGAGAGGAATGACACAGTCGATTTATACTGATTCTGCTTATAACCCAAGCCTATGTCCAGTTTCTAAATATTCAACTTGAGTGTTTTACTAAAAACTCAAGTAGTGATTTGATTAGCTTTTTCAAGCTAAGGAGTACATATTTTTCAACATTCTCCATCCGTCCAAACTAGTAGGATTTAGTTAGCCTCTACAAGCTCTCAATAAATGAAAATGTAATTTGCTCGATATAAGCTTCAATGATCTCTCTCAAAAAGATTTTTCACTTTCTAAAGTACTAGAGAATTGACAATGATATCACTTTCAAGAGAATTGATGAGATGTATTTCAAGAGTCTGGTATGTTTTCGCAAAATCAGTGGCTCTTCCTAAAGTAGGCATTTCTTTCAACTAGCCGTTGCTTCACTTGTATCCTTAATCAACTTGATAGATTTAAATCTGAATAACTTCAATGTTATCTTTTCTAAAAATCTTTCAATGGGGTTAATATACTACTTTCATAATTGGTAAGATCATTTCAGACATACCATTTTTAATAAGGTAAGTTCATAAAGAAGATTTCAACAAAAAAGGATACGTATTTTTTATTATTTTATTTTCTTTTGAGAATTAACTCGTTAACAATAAAAGAAAGTAACTCCAATAATAACAAGATTCTTCCAACATTGTGAAATAAGGTAAGTTTATTATGAAGGTTCCTACAAGAAAGGAAACATTTATCCTATAATTTTATTTCCTTTTGAAAACTAGATCGTTAATTGTATAAAAAATAAATCTAATTTAAATTTTAAAATATTACGAGGTTATCGTCAAAATTATTAATAATAAACCTTGAGCTAACACCACTTATATACACACACATATGCACACACAAATTAATGAAACTAGATGGTAGATGGTAGATGGTAGATGGTAAATATGATATATAAATTTTATAAACTTTTTTTAATATTGGTAAAATTTGTGATTATTATATATTTAACTTTTAATTTATGATTATCTTATTCAATTAAATATCCGTGTTGTTTATATTGACAAAAAGAAATTGGTAAAGTAGAGACCATATTAGGAGGCGGTATTTTTCTACCTAACGTTTGGACCTTTTTAAATCATAAATCAATCACGTGAAAAATTAATCATGCATGCATTTGATTCTGCGCAAAATTCAGCTGAAACATTATGCCACCTGGTTCTTATTCTATAAAAAGGGCCAAGTATGTGAGTAAGAAGATCATATCTATTTCTCGTGTAGCAAGTACAAGAAATGGCACTTCCATTGGTTTCTTCGTCTTCAATTGGCAGTTTCACAAGCATGCCTCCAAGAAACCAAGACTTGTTGCTTGGATCATCGAACTGTGGTCGTTTCAACCGTGTTCAATGCAGGGTTGTGAACAAAGTCTCCGACCAGACAATAACCCGTAGATCTGGGAACTACCAACCTGCTTTATGGGACTATAATTATATCCAGTCACTAAGAGGCGATTTCTTGGTATTTTTTTTCTAGTTGCTTTCATTCTATTTTTGAAGCTGTTGTTGGTACTTCAGTTTTTAGTTGTTTGTTCAGGTGGAGTCGTACACACAAAAGGTCGACAAGCTCAAGGAAGATGTGAGAGCGATGCTTGTAAATAAAACGATGAATCGTTTAGACCAGTTAGAACTGGTTGACACAATTCAGAGGCTTGGGGTTGATTATGTTTTCGAAAATGAGATAAGAACCATACTGGGGAGAATTTACAACGATAAGAAGCATACTAATGCCTCGTCGAACAATGACTTGTACACTGAAGCTTTGGAGTTTAGACTCTTAAGACAACATGGTTTTAAGGTCCCGCAAGGTACGAAGAGAGATCTTTCATATAATGTGCAATGAGCTCTTCATCATCAATCTAATATACATTAAAAACTACAGAGGTTTTCAACATCTTTAAGGATAGTCAAGATAACTTCGAAGCATGCCTGTGTGAGGACATGAAGGGGTTGCTGTCTCTGTACGAGGCAACATTCCTCGGGGAAGAAGGTGAGAGCATCTTGGAGGATGCAAGAGATTTCGCAGGGAAGCACCTTAAACAGCATGTGAAATACCACAATGGTGATTACGTTTCTACGTTAGCTAGTCATGCCTTGGAGCTCCCATTACATTGGAGAATGCCGAGGTTGGAAGCCAGGTGGTACATGGATGTTTACCAGACTAAACAATCCACGAACCCTATGCTTCTTGAGTTTGCGAAAATGGAGTACAACAACCTGCAAGCAATTCACCAGGAGGATCTGAAACGAGCATCCGAGTAAGCTTTTTTTCTACAGCATAATTTATTTTACTTATTACTAATATATACGGTCTAAATCTTGATAACATCCCTTTCATAAGATTTTTATAGTGTTATAGCGTATATTGTGTTGCGCTTTTTTTAATTATTCTATCTTTTTCTCTAAGATTTGAAAATGATGGAGGGTTAATCTAACTCAAGATATTAATCTAACTAAATTATTTAGTAGGTGTTTAGTTTTACTTTTATTTTTTAACCTTTTATTTTGATTTAGTGATTATACTTTGTTTAAATAAAACAAAATATCTTTAATTGTTACATATATATATATATATATATTCATTTTGTCAATCATAAAATTATATACTAAAAGATTAGGGATACATTGATTTATGAATTAATTAAGTAATATAATTTACTTTTATCTTTTATAAATATTTATTAATAAAAATTAAATATATTTTACTAAGATAAAATTGAATAGGTAATTCTTTTGTAAATTAATATTTATTTATTTATATAATTTTATTCTAAAACCAAGGCTATCAATTAGAATAAAATTTTAATTTGAAAAAGAAATAAATAAATATTTTCTGAAAATTTGAAATTTGTGTCACTTCGAGATTTTTTAAAATCTAAATTTCATATTAAACTGATATTAATCATAATTTTATTAATAGTTAGTATTAAATTGCAACCAGAAAAATAGAAAGTGAAAAAATTTTATGGTTTTTATAAATTATGAAAATAAGAAGAAATAAAATAATAATAGTAAACGAAACACAAAGCTGAAGTGAATAATTTTTTTTTACCGAAAGAGTTAAACATAAACCATTTAAAGATATTTCTTATATATGTATCAGTTGCGGCCGGTCTTTGTTAATATACATCACTTATCCGCTTCTCTTTGTTAAGTTCATATCTTGAAAGGTAATTTTGTTTTGGTATTTTTAAGGTGGTCGCTTCAAACGGGCTTTAAAGAAAAATTACCCTTTGCAAGAGATAGGATATCCGAGTGCTTCCTGTGGTCACTTGGGATCGCAATGGAGCCTCAGTATCGCTATTTTAGACCAGAGTGCTCAAAACTCAATCAACTGATTACAACAATTGATGATATTTATGATGTTTATGGAACATTGGATGAACTTGAGCTCTTCACCTCTGCCATTGAAAGGTTAGTTTACTTAATCCTCATGCATTGGTACTCCATATCATTATTTGTAAACATTGAGAATAAAAATGAATCTTGTACTATAATAGATGTATGTACATGTACGTGTAAGTGTGCAATACCTTTATATATATGTTTCAGGTGGGATATAAACATGATGGACAAGCTTCCATATTACATGAAGTTAACTTTCTGTGCTCTGGTCAATTTCGTAAATGAAGCATCTTATGTTGCTCTTCGGGAACAAGACGTTGACATTGCTTACTGCCTTAAGAAATCGGTACTTGAGTTTACATTCATTAACAAGTGCATCTTTTGTGTTTCAGCTTTTACATATGAATCGAACCTTTCTCTAACATTTACATGCATTTCGCATTCTACATGTTTCTTCAGTGGATTGATCTATGCAAAGCTTATTTTGTCGAACACAAGTGGTATGGCAGTGGATATAAGCCGACCCTCCAAGAATACTTAGACAATGCATGGATAAGCATAGGAGCTAATGTGATTATGGTCCACACTTACTTTTTAACAGCAAATCCCATCACAGACAAGGCTATGGAATCACTCAAACAAGAAGGGTACCCTAATATCATCAAATGGTCGTCAGTGATTTTGAGGCTAGCAGACGATCTTGAAACATCTCCGGTATTGAAAACTTTTTTTTCTTTCTAGTTTTTGTTCATACTCTACAGGTTCGTCTGTAACAATTTTTTATCTTCATTTTTTGATGTTTATAAACAGCACGAGGTAAAAAGAGGTGATGTTCCGAAATCAGTACAATGCTACATGCATGAAACAGGAGCTTCAGAGGAAGAAAGTCGTGCACATACGTACCATTTGATCAGTGAGGCATGGAAGAAGATGAACGGAGATGGAGCGAGAGATACCTCGTTTTCCAGAGACTTTGTTCGAATGTGTATGAACCTTGGAAGAATGGCACAGTGTTTCTACCAACATGGTGATGGATTCGGCATTGTTGATCGTGAAACTAAGGGTCGTTTCTTGGCACTACTTGTTCAGCCTGCTTCACTTCCATAATATTCTTGTATTCCTATAGTCACGTCGACCGATCAGTTTATCTAATCCCGATAAAAAAAGTTGAGATTAGTAATTATTTATTATCATTATTTGATATTCCAAACGTTTCTATGTAAACAAAACTTATATATCCGTTTATATTTATAATTTAATTTAATCCCGAAACCTCTGTTAAGATAGCTAGTTAGTGAAGTGATAGTAAAGTGTTGTCGTTTTAACTTGTACATAATTCTATCTTGTACTGTTGTTTTTGTTTTTACTCAGTTGCATATATTATGGAATCTAGCTTTGTACTTTACAGACACACGATATAATAAAAGGCTAGTTTATTTACACTCTTTTCTTCCTCTCTCGAACTTTATGTTCAACCTCATTTTAATTTGCGAGAACAGATTTGACTCTTTTTTAAATACATACTAGTCCATCGAAAAATGTTTTCTTAATATTTTTAGAAATGTTGATAAGGAGATGTAAATTAAAACATTATTAGATATTGATGAATATTGATAAAACTAAATAAAATAAATGCAAGCGTAAATTCATAATAATGAAATATTAAATTGAAAATTTAAAATATAGAGATCTCTTGTTAAAATTAAAATATGACAACTATAATTTCTTCCACCAAATGGTGGTCCTTACTAATTAATATTGATTCAGTAGATTCCAATCCTATTTATTAAAATTAGTATTAAATAAAATTTAATTTTATTAAAATTAATTGTTTACTATTTATAATAAAATAAATACTTATTAAAATTAATTAAAATTTTAATTGAAATAATGTAAAATAAGGCGAATAATTAATTTATCACAAGACCTAAATGGCTAAGCTGAAAAAGTAAAAGTAGTTATTCTTTAGATTTTATAGTAAAATCCCGCTTAGTTAGGGGTGGCACAATTTGTTTGCAATGAAGTTGTTGAATAAGTAAAGAATGTTAAAATGATTTATAAATATAAGGAATTGTTTTTTATAAGGTATCTAAAGAGTAGAGTTAGATTCAAATTTATTAACAAGGCTCAAAGTTAATAAATTCCACTCGAATGAACAAGACTTTAAATTAGGTTTGAATTTAAAGTCTTGTTTAAGTTAATAACAAGCCATGGCTCTTCCCTTGGTTGCTTCCTTTTCAATTCGCGGTGTCACAAGCTTGCCTCCAAGAAACCAACACTTGCTGCTTGGTTCATCAAACTATACTCGTTTTAACCGAGTTCAATGCAGGGTTGTGAACAAACTTTCCGACCAGACCATAACCAGAAGATCTGGGAACTACCAACCTGCTTTATGGGATTATGAATATATCCAGTCGCTAACAAGTGATTTAGTGGTATTGTCTTCTTTTTGCTTTCATTCTCTTTCGACGGTGTCGTAGGTACGTACTTCAGTCTCTACTTGTTTTGTGCAGGAGGAGTCGTACACAAAAAAGATGGACAAGCTCAAGGAAGATGTGAGAGCGATGCTTGGGAATAAAAAAATGAACCGTTTGGATCAGTTGGAACTGATTGACACAATTCAGAGACTTGGGGTTGATTACGTTTTCGAAAATGAGATAAGAACGATATTGAGGAGAGTTTACAACGATAAGAAGCATACTAATGCCTCGTCGACCAATGACCTCTACACTGAAGCTCTGGAGTTCAGACTCTTAAGACAACATGGCTTTAAGGTTCCGCAAGGTACGATGAGAGATCTTTCATATAATGTGCAATGAGCTCTTCATCATCAATCTAATATACATGAAAAACTGCAGAGGTTTTCGACATCTTTAAGGATAGTGAACAGAACTTCGAAGCATGCCTGTGTGAGGACACAAAGGGGCTGCTGTCTCTGTACGAGGCATCGTTCCTCGTGGAAGAAGGTGAGAGCATCTTAGAGGATGCAAGAGATTTTGCAGGGAAATGCCTTCAAGAGTATGTGAAATACAACAAAGGTGATTACATTTCCATGTTAGCTAGTCATTCCCTGGAGCTCCCGTTACATTGGAGAATGCCGAGGTTGGAAGCCAGGTGGTACATGGATGTGTACCAGACTAAACAATCCATGAACCCTATAGTTCTCGAGATTGCGAAAATGGAGTACAACAGGCTCCAGGCAATTTACCAGGAGGATCTAAAACGAGCATCCAGGTAAGACAGTGTTCCCATGCATTTATACGTAGTAAAAATGGAAACAACTCATTTCTCAAAAGGTTCTGTTTACTTCCCTGTTTTTAAGGTGGTCGCTTCACACGGGCTTCAAAGAAAAACTACCGTTTGCAAGAGATAGGATAGCTGAGTGTTTCATGTGGACAATTGGGGTTACAATGGAGCCTGAGTATGGCTATTCCAGAACAGAGTGCGCGAAGGTCAATCAAATCATAACAACGATTGATGATATTTATGATGTGTATGGAACATTGGATGAACTTGAGCTCTTCACCTCTGCCATTGAAAGGTTAGTCTACTTAACAATTTAGTTTAGTCTCATTAATCTGATTTGATTTAGCTTGAAATTATTTAGATAAGATCAAGTCAACCGGATTTGATTTATTTCAAAATTAATAAATAAAGATTAATTTAATAACTAAGTCTTATATTTTAATTCAATTATTCAATTTTAAGTAGATTTAAAATAAAATTTAAGTATCTTTTTAATTCTAACATTATTGTAAATCAATTAGATTCAATTTAAGTCAAAAAATTAAAATCAAAGATTATATCAAATTTAATACAACTCTAACAATATTAATCGAACTTAATTAAAATTAAGATTATAAATTTTAAAATAATTTTAAATTTAAACTCAATTTTAGAGAACTAAAACTCACTTGATCTATTATCAAACTTGCATATAATTATTTTTAATCATTTACATATTTTATACTATATTCGATATTAGATGTTACTTCTAAAACGATTTTAGCACATTATCAAATTTATATATAATTATTCATCTTATACCATAAATGTAGCATGTGCATATGCAATACCATTTTTAATGTTTGATTTCAGGTGGGATGTAAATATGATGGACACGCTTCCATATTACATGAAGTTACCTTTCTTTACTCTAGTCAATTTCGTAAATGAAGCAGCTGATGTTGCTCATCGAGAACAAGGCGTTGACATCTCTTACTACCTTAAGAAATCGGTAGTTAATCTATACATTAAGAAGTACATTTTGTCTTCCAGCGTTTACATATGAATCGAACCTTTCTCTAACATATGTTTCTTCAGTGGATAGACTTATGCAAAGGTTATTTACTGGAACACAAGTGGTATCTCAGTGGATACAAGCCGAACCTCCAAGAATTCCTGGACAATGCATGGATAACCATAGGAGCTACAGTGTCCCTGGTCCACACATATTTTGTAACAGCAAACCCAATCACAGAACAAGCTATGGAATCACTCAAGGAAGATAAGTACACTAATATCATCAAATGGTCATCAATTATTATGAGACTTGCAGACGATCTTGAAACATCTTCGGTAATCCTTATTAACTTTTTTTTTTCTTTCTGGTTTTCTTCGTACTCCGCAGGTTGTTTTGTACCAGTTTTTGATCTTCTTTTTTGATGTTTTTAAACAGCAAGAGTTACAAAGAGGTGATGTTCCAAAATCAGTAGAGTGTTACATGCACGAAACAGGAGCTTCTGAAGAAGAAAGTCGTGAACACATACGGTACTTGATCAGGGAGACATGGAAAATGATGAACAAAGAGGCAACAAGCGATAGTTCGTTTTCCAGAGACTTTCTTCGAATGTGTATGAACTTTGGAAAAGTGACGCACTGTTTCTACCAACATGAAGATGGGTTCGGCATTGTTGATCGTGAAAGTAAGGATCGGTTCTTGGCACTGCTTGTTCAACCTGCTTCTTAGAGAAAATGTTGCTCATGTTTTTTTGGTGGTTTTTTGTTTTTAATTCGATCTATAATAAAATTTAATCAAAATTAAAGAAAAAGATTATCTTTATTATCGATAAAATTAAAGTTTAATTAAATTAAAAATTATTGAATAAAAACGAACTCGTTTATAAAGAATAATTAATAATTGTTAAGATAAATTGAATAAAAATATAATTAATTTAAAATATATTTAGTTGAATCCGCCAAATTTATTTAGCTTTTTATCATTAATCCTAACCACTAGACTTTCCCGTGGATCTAGTGCGACCACGTATAGTAGCCATAAGTTGAATGTGTTTGATATAGTACTTATATCTCATCGACGGTCCAAAATTGCCTATGTTATGAAAGATGTGTGAGATCGATTATGAAATTAAAATTTTAGCATTGAAATTAAAATTTCAATTTAGATTATAATGAGCAAGTTTATAGATTAATGATTGCTTCCTTTAGTTGCTTCCTCTTTAATTCGCAGTGTCACAAGCTTGCCTCCAAGAAAATAAGTTTTGTTGCTTGGATCACCAAACCATAGTCGTTTTAGCCCAGTTCAATGCAGGTTTGAGGCCGAAGTTTCTTACCAGACCATAACCAGAAGATCTGGGAACTACCAACCTGCTATATTTATATCCGGTCACTAAGAAGTAAGAAGTGATTTCTTGGTATTGTTTTCTAGTTGCTTTTATTCTCTTTTCGATGGTGTCTTTGGCAATTATAGTTTCCGCTTGTTTTTGCAGGAGGAGTCGTACACAAAACAGAACGACAAGCTCAAGGAAGATGTGAGAGCGATGCTTGGGAATAGAACGATTATTCGCTTAGATCCGTTAGAACTGATTAACACGATTCGGAGAATTGGGTTTGAATATGTTTTCGAAAATGAGATAAGAACCATATTGGGGATAATTTACAAGGATAAGAAGCATAGTAATGCCTCCTCGAACAGTGACTTGTATATTGAAGCTCTTGAGTTCAGACTCCTGAGACAACATGGCTTTAAGGTTCCGCAAGGTACGAGAAATTGTCGAATATATATGGTTCACTGATTCAAAAGTTATACCTCCGTATGGTTACTGTCCCGTATACGGAGATAGATAACAAAACAAACAAATCCTGTTCATCATTATTATTTGGTTTTATAAGAGCAGGTAATTGGAGATGAAAAAGCTTACTTTAGTGTTGCAATTACAAGAGTTTAAATACAACTGTACATGTAATCTATCGCTACTTTACAGATAAGTATTTTGAATTTGAAACATCTAATTTGTAGCTAACAGATGAGAAGAATCATCTCTAATCATAACAACGATTTGACAAGGTCAAATTGGTTGATTAACATCCGTGCATGTGTTGCGTCTATATGCCCCCCACAAGCTGTGTAGTTGAAACAACACCAAGCTTGGATAAATTGTGATGGAAGAGGGACTTGGCCAGCGGTTTGGTGAGCGTATCGGCTAGCTGATCATGAGCATGAACATGGACCACACGGATTTGTTGCTGCAGGACCTTGTTGCGAACATAGTGGAAGTCAACTGCAGCGTGCTTCATTCTGGTTTGTATAGCTGGATTGTGACTCAAGTATAGGACACCAACATTATCGCAGAGTATTGTAGGGGGTCGAGGGAGAGGTGTGCGCAGCTCGTGGAGCAAGTTTTGGACCCAAATTACTTCAGAGACAGCATTGGCGACAGCCTTGAACTCAGCTTTAGTGGAAGATCGTGCTACAGTCTGCTGTTTTTTTGACATCCAACTCACCGGATTGTTGCCAAAAAAGAGAATGTGACCTGATGTAGAGTGTCGATCATCCACGTCCCCGGCCCAGTCAGCGTCGGAATACATGGACAAGCTGTGATCACATTCTCTCTGCAGGTGCAAGCCGTAATGGGTGGTGCCGAGTAGATAACGTAGCACTCGTTTAAGTGCTTTCCAGTGCAACTCAGTCGGGGAATGCATAAATTGGGACAGTTTATTGACCGAGTAACTGATATCTGGCCTCGTAAGTGAGAGATATTGTAATTTACCGAGCACTTGGCGAAAGCGAGTAGCATCACAAGGGACCGAGCCATCAACCAGCCTTAATGTTGATGTGTTGCTCATGGGTGTGGTGGCAGCCTTGCACTCATGCATGTTTTCAGTTTGTAGAAGGTCATTGAGATAACCAGCTTGAGACAAAGTAATGCCACGAGACATTCGAACAACCTCAATTCCGAGAAAATAATGAAGGTGACCCAAGTCTTTAATCGAAAATGACCCGAGTGACAGCCGACTCATGGTTTCCTGTCACTATTATATCATCGACATAGACAAGAACAACAAGGTGAACGTACCCAGAATGCATAATAAATAGAGAGGGGTCCGATTTCGATTTTACAAATCCAAGTGACAACAGATGTTGAGTAAGGGCCATGTACCATGCCAAGGGAGCCTGTTTCAGACTGTAGATCGCCTTGCGAAGTCGACAAACATAATCTGGCTTGTCCTCTGTCTCTGATAAACAGAGACAAAGTAATCCTCTCCACCTTTTAAATGAAAGACAATGTTGCCTGTCTCTCGTCCCCGTATCCAAGAGGAGAATACGGTCCAGCTTACCCCTCGCGTTGCTCTCTCCCAAGCCCTTCTCTCATTGTCGACGGCCAGTGGTCGGTGTAGTCTTCTCTGTCAGACGGCGAAGTCTTGTGTCAACCCACCGCTTTTCCTCTTGATTGCCATTTGTAGCTTCCTTTCTCATCTCTCAAATGGTTACCTTTGTTCCATGACCTTTCTCCTTCAGTAACTTACTTGAGCCCCAAAGCATTACCTTTTCCTCTTATGATTATCTGTACTTTTCTAGTTTTTGGTGTGCGTTAATGGAAGCCAATCAATATCGTTTTTGTTTTCCTTTGTGGGTTTTTTCTTCTTATATGGAGTGCTCGCGCTCTATGTTCAGATTCATCTGTTCATTATATGTTCATGGAAATTATAGGAAATAATCCTCTGTCTTTCTATTGATTAGGAATCCGCTTATATACATGTGTAGTGTAGATAATTACAAAAAATATCACGAAGCTCACTATAATTACAAATATACCAATATACAAATATACATAGTCTAACACACCCCCTCAGTCGAAATGGGAGGTTCACGAACGCTGAGATTGGTTCGGAAATCCTCAAAAAGAATGCGGGGTAGGCCTTTAGTAAAGATATCGGCGACCTGAAACCTAGAGGGAGTATGAAGAACTCGAACTCGCCACGCCAAGAACCTTTTCACGCACAAAATGTATATCCATTTCTATATGCTTGTGCGTTGATGTTTAACGGATTATCGGAAAGATAAACAAGACCGACATTATCACAAGAAACCAACGTGGCTTTATGTATTGGGAAGTGCAATTCCAATGAAGATTTCAATCCAACATGACTCAAACCACATTAGCTACCCTCGATACTCACTTCAAAGACTTGATTTCGATAATGTAGGTTGCCGCTTTGAAGACCACGAGATCAAGTTGTCACCAAGAAACACACAAGAACAGTAGATCGTCGAGTATCGGACAACCACCCCAATCAAGATCTCAGATAGGAGACAAGTTGGGAGAAGGTGGATTTATAAAATGCAGCCATAGGAGAGAGTCCCTTTATATATCGCAAAATCCTTTTCAGAGCATTCATATGAACAGTAGTAGGATTGTGCATATGTAAACAAATCTGTTGAACGGCATAAGATAAATCAGGCCGTGTGAAAGTTAAATCCTGCAAAGCTCCAAATAAACGACGATAAAGTGTAGGATCATCAAACAAAGAACCGTAAGTGTTATGAGTTTTGGTTTGGTGTCGACGCATGTAACAAATGATTTGCGCTCACCATTCCACCGATCAAGAATCTCTTCCGATATTGGCGTTGAGACAAAATAGCCCGAGTCATGGCGTTGAATGAGATGCCCAAAAAATAACTCAACGGTCCCAAGTCTGTCATGGCAAACTCTGAAGCCAGTAATGACATAATAGATAGCCGAAGCTTGTCAGAGGAAGCAGTGAGAATTATGTCATCAACATAAAGTAGAATGTAAGCCAAATCAGTTCCTTTGCTATAAATAAACAGCGAATGATCCGCCCTGCTATGCAAAAATCCAATGGTAAGAGCATAATCGGCAAACCTTTGATACCAGGCACGAGGAGCTTGTTTCAATCCATACAGAGATTTGCGGAGTAGACAGACATAGTCAGGATGAGAGGAATCCTTGAATCCCAAAGGTTGATACATGTAGACGGTTTCATGTAAATGTCCATGCAAGAATGCATTTTTAACATCGAGCTGATGAATGCTCCAACCTTTAGAAACAGCCAAACTGAGAACAGTCCGTATGGTTGCAGGCTTTACCACTGGACTAAAAGTTTCGTCACAATCAACACCAACCTGTTGAGACCTGCCATCACAAACAAGACGAGCTTTGTGGCGTGCAAAAGAACCATCAGATTTAGTTTTGATCCTAAAAACCCACATTGATCGAACCACATTAGCATTAGAAGGGCGGGGTACTAACTCCCACGTCTTATTTTTAATTAGAGCAGTAAATTCATCAAGCATGGCATGTTTCCAATTTGGATCTTTCAAGGCAGCAACCGGATTGCAGGGAAGAGGAGAAGGTGTAACAGAGGTAAGTAAATTAAAATGCCTCTTAGGCCGTGTGATGCCATGCATACTACGGGTAGTCATGGTTCGGACAGGGATAGTAGAGGGAGGAATAGGTGGGGAAGGATCAGGAGGATGGGTCTCGATGTCTGGCACAGGTGGGGTGAGAGGTGTATGCGGTGTTTGTGGTGTACGAGGCAGGTCTGCAGGTATAGGTGGAGAAGAAAGGACGGGAGAGGAAGGTAAAGGAGACATAGGAACTTGTAAATGACACCGTAAGAGAGGATGCATACTGTCATCTAAGAGAGAAGTAGATGATGAAGGTGTGTGAAGTTGAGCAAAAGGAAAGATAGACTCATCAAAAGAAACGTGCCTAGAGATAATGATTTTATGAGTTGACAAGTCAAAACATTTATATCCCCTATGATTGGCCGGATATCCCAAGAACACACAAGGAGTAGAACGAGAATGAAGTTTATGAATAGTAGGGAATGGAGTTAGAGGAAAGCATAAACACCCAAAAACCCTTAAGTGATTATAGGAGGGAACCCGACTATAAAGAAGAGATGTTGGTGTAGAAAAATCCAAATTTTTGTGGGGAAGAATGTTTATAAGATAAGTGGTCATTTGCAAAGCATGATGCCAAAATGAGGAAGGCATAGAGGATTGAGAGAGAAGAGTTCGGACCATATTATTAATAGTACGAAGCTTACGTTCTGCTTTTCCATTTTGAGAAGAGGTATAGGGACATGAAAAACGAAGAGACGTGCCATTGGAGGAACAAAACTGCCGAAAGGAAGTATTATCATATTCCTTTCCATTGTCACATTGAAAACACTTAATTGGTTTACCAAATTGAGTTCTAATGAAGACACTAAAAGAATTAAAGGTTTGGAAAACCTGTGATTTTCGGCTAAGTGGAAATGTCCACAAATAATCTGTGTAATCATCTAAAAATAAGACATAGTATTTATGACCAGCAGAACTAAGAATGGGAGAAGTCCACACATCACTATGTATAATATCAAAAGGCATAAGAGTAGCAGAATGGGAATCTAAAAATGGCAATCGTACTTGTTTCCCAAAAACACAAGAATGACAAAATTTTGAATGGGAAAAATTACAATTAATCAATTTATTTCTATGGAGAGATTGCAAAAGAGGAGGCCCAGGATGTCCCAATCTACGATGCCAAAGATCGGAAGACAAAGCAACATAAGCCAACGGAGAAGACGCAGAAAGACTTTTAGGTGGACTGCTAGGAAAAGAATAAAGATCCCCAACGCTATCACATCTCATGAGAAGAATCCCCGTCCATAAATCCTTCACAGAAAACCCAAAAGGGTCAAACTCAACAGTAACAGAATTATCAATAGTAAACCGACGTACTGACACTAGGTTTTTAATAATTTTGGGTGCATGAAGAACATTGGATAATTTGACAGGAGGATGTGGTGGGGAAATATATGCATGACCATAACCAGAAATTGGTAATTTATGTCCACTACCAACTATGATGTCATTAGTATTACTGCTCAAATTAAAATAAGACGAGAGAGTACCTGAAGAGGAGGTCATATGAGAAGTAGCTCCCGAGTCCATGATCCAATTTTCTTCGGGCGGATTAAGAGTCATAGTCTGCATAGCAGCATCGATATCAGTAGGAGCATAACTGGAGGAAGAAGTCTGAGCAGTAAAAGCTTGCTGCGGTCTAGACCCAAGAAGGCCAGGTTGTCTAGCAGGAGGTCGTGCCCAGCTGGAAGTCGGATAAGGGCACGGTGGTGGTGCACCCCACGCTTGTTGTCCCCATACTTGCCAAGGAGGATAAGACGGCCAAGGATAAAGATATGGCTGTTGTGGTTGTGAAAAACCGTGAGCAAATCTATGACCAGTCGTTGGAGTGTTGCCTTGCCTAGAACCAGAATTTGAATTATTATTATTATTTCGACCTCTGCCTTTTCCGTTGTTTCCCCGTCCACGATTAGTATGATTGTAGCGAGATTGCCCTTTTCGCTGTCCGGAGTTTGCACGTGGAGCAGTGTTGGAATTTTCATAATTCGAAACACGAGAGGAAGTGAGATTCTCTTCGGTAATTCCAGTAGTAAATAAGGCTGTTCCGGCGGCAACAGAGGCAGTGGCTGCTTGCTTGGCCTTGCGAGTCTCTTCAAGAATTAATTTAGAGCGTGCTTCATAGAAAAGAGGCAAGGGATCACTTTGCTGAATTATTGTGGCAACACCATCATAGGCTTCATTCAACCCTGCAATCAATTGAAGGACTAACCGTTGATTAGAAACAGGGGCACCAACACTTGAGAGTTGATCAGAGAGCATTTTAAGCTCCTGACAATAAGCAGAGACATTCGGAAAATCATCTAGAAGAACATGAGAAAATTGATTTTCCAAATATACTGCACGGGAATTCTTATTATCCTGAAATATGTTTTTCAATCGCTCCCAAGCCTGCTGTGCAGTAGAATCTGGTTCGAGAATAGTATTCAGGAGATCAATCGAGATCGTTCCATAGATCCATTGAAGTACTGTGGCATTCAGTTGAGACTTCAATTTCGGATCAACTGCAGAAGCTTCAGGAGCCAACTCTTTTCCTGTATCAGAAGTTGTTGACGGAATAATGAAATCAATCACTTTGTAGGCGCGGCAATGGATTTTAAAAAGCTCAGCCCAAGTGGAATACTGCCCTTTTTCCATCTCAAGGGTGATTGGAATAAAATTCCGAATATTATTAACAGCCAAAGCTGGATGAAACTCATGTTTGCCCGCCATAGCTAACAGTAGAGAAGAAGAGAAAGAAGATTTGAAGAATTTAGGGTTAAGAAAAAGAAAACAGAAGGAAGAGCGGCTGTGAGGTTAGGGCTCTGATACCATATAGGAAATAATCCTCTGTCTTTCTATTGATTAGGAATCCGCTTATATACATGTGTAGTGTAGATAATTACAAAAAATATCACGAAGCTCACTATAATTACAAATATACCAATATACAAATATACATAGTCTAACAGAAATGATAGCTGCACAGCGAGGGAAAATTTCAGTTCTTTCTAGCAATTATGGTGTGACCTTTAATCAGGCAACTCTTCAACTTGGGTTGTGGTAATTTTGCTTTTCATTGGGTTGCAATTGGTTGTCTTGTAAAGGGTTTATCTTGTTGACCGTTGGAGTAGAATTGGGTGTTGGTTTGTTGCAGTTTCCCGTTAGTGACTGGAAACTGTGTTGTTTCTTTTCGATTGGATAAGATGATGACTTAAGCTCCACAGGATTTTGTGACGGGCATAGTTGGAAGTTCAAAAGCAGAACAAATATAAACTTTTGCGTGTACACTTCGAGTTTGAGTAACCGAGGTAAACAATTGCAAGTAGTTGTGTGAGTGACATGGGGATTTCATTTTCTCTTTATATTTGGTTTGAGTTTCTGAACATATTGTCTCTGATGTTCAACATGTGTGAATTATATGAGAGATTCAGATTAATGTGTGAAGCTGCTCTGCTATGTATTTAAAGGAGAATGTCTGCGCTGTCAGCTTTCCAATAGGAACATAAGTTTTTTTCTTTTTTCGGTGGATGTTTTAGTTCTTTGTTGCCATAATCTGCTTTAGAGGCTCCATAAGAGGGCAAGAACGTCGTGGATTTGGCCACTTGATCATTTTAAAGTTCTAAGGCAGGAGGAAATTTCTCAGCATATCTGTAAAAATTGTGGGAAACCATCATTTCAATTAATTTAGTCTGAGCCAGCACTACTCTAGCCAATGTATTCCTTCCAGCTTTTTATCTTGTGCACATGAGGTCACCTTCACTGGGGAAGGACAACATGTCTCAACATCTTAATGACTTTAGTCTATTGAGTTTATGAATCAATAATTTGGGTAATCCAATCACACTATCAGAGGGTCTGTTGCTCATGCATAATCCCCAGTTTGGTGTGTAGACTATAGGCGAGTAATGCCTGTTGGTTTGTTCTCTCTCCTTTACATGTTATGTCTATGCAGGTGATGAGCATCTGCACTTTTTCAATGTGCATTTGTAGAAAGATAAAGTGATTGTTTGAACTTCAAGAAAAACAGTAACGTGCAATTTGTTTGACACTTTTGTATAAGATAACATATTCAGAAATGTCTAACCTCTTAAGATTTTAGTGCCCAAGCTTTAAAATTTTACAGTTGAGTAACCAATCTTTTAAAACCTTAACAATTTAGTTCAATAGGTTATTTTTTATGATATGACATGTCTACTAAATGTTACATGTGTACTTCATCTATTAGTCACATTAACAAAAACTAATGTTTTAAACTGAATTATTAAGGCTTTAAAACTTGATCACTGAATTGAAAATTTTAAAATCATGAGCACTGAATTGAAAATCCCAAAAGGTTGAGCTCTTTAGAATTGGTTATCACTCTTTCTATTGGAAAATAAAAAATTATTATTTACTAATATGCATTGACTAATCATGGAATCTTTTGGGAAAAAAATAGCAATATTAAGAATTTTAAGAGTTGTTGATGAGGTGTTGATCATTTGCAGACAATTGATCTAATTGTATGTGGGAAGTCACTGTTAGGTAGTTGACATGGCATTTAGGGGATTTTGGAGAGAAAGGTAGCGTGAGAGAGAGAATAGAAGTGCTATTGAGGCTTAGTGCAATCTACTATCTCAATTCCATATCTAGTGGTAACACAAAATTTTGACTTTTTTTCAGGTTCTTTGTTACATTGAGAACGCAAACTCATAATCATACTGAGTTTATTGGTCAGTATAAGATGCTTCCGCCAGAGCCAAGAACTTTTCAAGATCGTGAAGAGTTGATCACGTATGTTCGTGACTTTGGGGCAAGTCAAGGATATGTGGTAATATAACTATCAAAAAGTCTAGGAAGGACAAAAGAGTTATCCTTGGCTGTGATAGAGGAGGTGTCCCTCGTAATAGGCGCAAGATTGATGAAAATCAGCTCAAAAGGAAAGCATGTTCACGCCTTATAAATTGTCCTTTCGAAGCAATAGGAAAAAAGGAAGATGATGCATGGGTACTTGTTAGAAATGGAGAACACAACCATGAACCTTCAAAAGACATGTCTTGAATTGGTTTCCTCCAACTTTTGTGCTTCGAATTTATTTGGAATTCAGTCAAGATTGAGTTGTTATATTTTCTTCTACTGTGGCTTCATACTTGTGTATGATAAATATTTGGCTTTGATTATGTGCAGACAGTATTCTCTTACATAAATGGATAACAGGAAACGTGATGTTATCTTTAAGGCTCTTGCGTTTTTTGAGTTTTGGAATGATCAATTAAACTTAATGCGAATGGTGATGTTGCTATGCTTGTATATATACACAAAAAAAAAGAGGAGTGAAAATGCTAGAGGTAGTAGGGCGTTGACAGTACCAAATAGGCAAGCTAATATAGACCGGATCTTGAATGAAGGTGATCGGAATAGCCACTGAGATTTAAAGATGGACTTAAATGCATTTAAAATATTGTGTGAAATGCTTCAAGTGCACGGTGGGTTGCCCAATACTGGTCATTTGCCAATTGAAGAAAAAGTTTTAATCTTCTTAAGAATATTAGCACAAAATGAATCGAATAAAATATTACAAGTTAGGTTTATGAGGTCTGGAGAAACTATAAGTAGGACCTTCCATAGTGTTCTGAAGGTTGTACTAAATCTTCAACATCTGTTATATGTGAAGCTCATACCAATTCCAGAGGATTGCTCAGATAGCAACCATACGGACAGTTAGATGCTGTGTTTGAACATAATTATTATTATCAAAAAGAAATTGTAATTAATTTCTTATTATCATTATTATTATTATTGTGATTATTTGTAAAATAATAACATACTATTTATTATTATTAATTCCAATTATAATTATTACAATTATTATTATTATTGTAATCATCATCATCATCATCATCATCATCATCATCATTGTTATTATTATTGTATTCATTATGGTTATTAGTATTTGTATTATTATTATTATTATTATTATTATTATTATTATTATTATTATTATTATTATTATTATTATTATTATTATTATTATTATTATTATCATATAATTTGTAATTATTATTAATATGTATAATTATGATTATACATGTTGCCTTATTTATTAATTCAAATTAATTTTGTTGTTCTTGTTATTATTATTATTATTATTATTATTATTATTATTATTATTATTATTATTATTATTATTATTATTATTCAATCTTAATTTGAAAATGTTATTATTATTATTTGTTCACTTTTAACAAAAGCTTCTCATTCCTAATAAACTTATCAATTCATAACACATTGTTAATCATCTTAAGTATCAGGGGCATTTTTGTCATTGACAAAATTTTTACGTTCTGTCCCATTGCAACCAAACACATTCTGTCCCAGAGACGGATACATTTTTTTCTATTCTGTCTACCACAACCAAACATCCTACTGCTCCGGTTTACATTCGTTCGTTACGCTCGCTCGCTTTTAACTACTAAAGACAACAACCATACGGACAGTAATTGCTGTTTATTGCAACACATTTATATTAGTGGGTCCTAGTTGTTATTATGTTAGTGGATAGCGGTCAATATCAGTAGCTAGATAGTTCAACAAAACATGGGATTGAGTCCCTAGTTTTTAGTTTTATTGTTATTTTTAAGGTTATTTAAGTGTTGTACTGAAGTCCGTCGTTTTCGAGCTAGAATAGAAAATATTCAGTAGCGCAGCCTCTAATTCCAATTTTCAAAGGTGAAAAATATCACCTTTGGAGCCTCAAAATGAAGACGTTGTTCAAGTTACAAAAACTTTGGGACTTGGTGGAGAATGGGTACGAAGAGCCAACTCTAGCACCAGCTGAACCCGACCAACAATTACAAGAAAATCGCAAAAAGGATGCAAAAGCCTTGCTACTCATTCAATCAGCATTAGAGGATAATATATATCTCAGAATTTCAGCAGCAACTACCTCCAAACAATCATGGGAGATTTTAAAGCAAGAATATTTGGGCGACAAGAAAGTAATTACGATAAAATTACAAACTCTCCGTCGTGATTTTGAGACTCTAATTATGAAAGACAAAGAATCTGTCCAAGAATTCTTGTCTAGGGTGTCTAGATTGTTAATCAAATGAAAACTTATGGTGAAAATATGAGTAATGAAATTGTTGTGAGTAAAGTTTTGAGGAGTTTAACCACAAAATTTGATCATATTGTTGCTGCAATTTAAGAAACTAAGGACTTGTCTGCGTATACTTTTGATGAAATGATGAGTTCTTTGTTAGCATATAAAGCTAAAGTTGTTAAGTCTTATAAGAAGTTTGAGGAAAAAACTTTTCAAGTGAAGGGGGAGTTTTCCAAAGGAAAGGTAGAAAATCCAGCACTAGCAGGCTATGACAAAGGTAGAGGATATCGTGGGCGTGGGTGTGGTCGTGATAGTGGTTGAGGCAGAGGCCAAGTTGGTGAACCACGTCAGTACAAGAGCTCAATCCAATGCAGATATTGCAACAAATGGGGGCATAAAGAAGCTAATTGTTGGAACAAACATAAAGAAGAACAGAAGCAAGCAAATTTTTCAAAAAAGGTTGAAGAGGAGAGCAAGCTATTCATAGCTCATTCACCAATTCAAGACGGCATCAACAGCATACATGTATGGTTTTTGGATAATGGATGCTCCAACCACATGTCAGGAACCAAGCTATTGTTCAAAGAGCTTGATGAGTCACAGACAAGTGAGGTTCGACTTGGTGGTGATAAGAAAATGAAAGTGGAAGGGAAAGGTACAGTTGCTATCAAAACTACACAAGGTGATGTTAAACTTCTCTATAATGTACAGTTCGTCCCTAGTTTGGCTCATAACTTATTAAGTATGAGATAACTGATAACTAGTGGATATTCTGTTATGTTTGATAATGATTCATGTGTTATTCGTGATAAAAAATCTGGACAGACCATAGCAATTGTTCATATGGCACAAAATAGGACGTTTCCCTTCAATGTCTCAAATGAAGTGAGTAGAGCCTTAGTTGTTAAGAGAAATATTGGGGCAAATTTATGGCATTTACGTTATGGGCATTTGAATGTGAGTAGTCTAAAACTTTTGAGTAAAAAAGAAATGGTTGTTGGCTTGCCGAAAAATAATGAACTTGATTTTTGTGAAGGATGTGTTTACAGGAAGCAGAGTAGGAGGTCATTTCCTGTTGGAAAATATGGAGGGCTTCTAGTTGTCTTCAACTTGTGCATGTTGATTTGTGTGATCCTATGAAAATGGAGTCACTTGGTGGAAGTCGCTATTTTCTTCTATTTACGGATGATTATAGTCGTATGAGTTGGGTTTATTTTTTGAAATTCAAATATGAAACCTTTGAGAATTTCAAGAAATTTAAAGCATTAATGGAGAAGCAAAGTGGGAAAAGCATAAAAGTAATTTGAAGTGATCGTGGCGGTGAATTTTTATCTAATGATTTCACTAATTTTTGTGATGAGAATGGCATTTGCAGAGAACTTATAGCACTACACATGCTATAACAAAATGGTGTTGCGGAACAGAAAAATCGAATGGTTGTGGAAATGGCTAGAAGTTTGTTAAAAGCGAAAGGGCTGCCTGACTAATTTTGGGACGAAGCAGTTGCAATTTCAGTATACCTCTTAAACATCTCACCAACAAAGGCAGTTCTTAATCAAACACCTTATGAAGCTTGGATGGGTAAGAAGCCTTGAGTAAGCTACTTAAGAGTTTTTGGTTGTATAGCGTATACTTTGATTAATTCTCTTTCTAAACTTGATAAAAAAATTTGAGAAATGCATTTTCATTGGTTATAAATCTCATTCCAAAGAATATTGTCTATATAATCCTATAAGTGGCAAAGTGATAATTAGCAGGGATGTTGTGTTTGATGAAGAAGAGAATCTGAAGTGGAGTTTTGATAAGGAAAGGATACAAAAACCAGTTCTGGCATATTTTGAAGTTGAACAACCAGCAAGCTCCGCTTTTTCATCACCTGCAAGTTCAACTTCTTCATTACATGGTGATAATAGCAACACAAGTCCTATCAATTTAGATTCTTCATCATCCAGCCCCTCTAACTGTAGTAGTGAAACACCACCAAGAAAATATAGATCTCTTAAAGAAATCTACGAGACTTGTAACTTTGCTTTATTAGTTGCTGACCCAACTTCTTTTGAAGAAGCTGCAGAACAACCTAAATGGCAGATTGCTATGTTAGAAGAGATGCAGGCTATCTAAAGAAATTCAACATGGGAGTTAGTTGATGTTCCAGAAGGCAAAAATGTTGTAGGGCTCAAGTGGGTTTTTCAAACCAAGTATAATGCTAACGGAAGCATCCAAAAGCACAAAGCTCATCTTGTGGCAAAGGGATACTCGTAACAATAAGGTATAGGTTTTGAAGAGACTTTTTCTCCCGTGGTTAGATTTGAAACTGTGAGAATTATTTTGGCATTAGCTGCTCAGTTGCAATTACATGTGTATCAATTTGATATAAAATCAGCTTTTTTAAATGGTGATTTAGAAGAGGAGGTTTATGTTTCACAACCTCCAGGCTTTGTTATTAATGGCAATGAGAACAAAGTTTACGGGTTAAGAAAAGCTCTCTACGGGCTAAAGCAAGCACCACGAGCCTGGTATAGCAAGATTGATTCATTTTTTCAGGATAGCGGATTCACTAGAAGTGAAAATGAGCCCACTTTGTATTCGAAGAAAGAAGGTGATGGAAATTTTTTGTTGATTTGCGTTGATGTGGATGACATGACATTGCTTTTTCTGTCAATGTTATGTCCAGATTTATGCATAATCCTACAAAACAACACTTTGGAGCAGCAAAAAGGATTCTTCGATTTATTACAGGGACTATGAATTTTGGCATATGGTGTTGCAAAGTACCAAATTTCAGATTGATTGGTTTCATTGATAGTGATTGGGCAGGATGTTTAGATGATCGAAAAAACACTTTTGGTAATGTTTTCAGCTTTGGTTCTGGAGCAATGAGATGGAGTTCAAAGGAATAAGAAACAGTAGCTCTATCATCATCTGAAGCAGAGTATGTAGCGGCAACTTTAGCAGTGCGACAAGCTTTATGGCTTAGAAAACTTCTTACTAATTTCAGCCTTGAACAAAAGAAAGCTACAGAGATATTTTATGATAATCAATCTGCAATTGCAATGGCTAAAAATCCTACTTTTCATGGTAGAACAAATCATATCGATGTGCAGAACTTTTTCTTTATCAGTCTTAATTTGCATATTAGAATTAAGTATATGTATCTTAATTTGGCTTTCTGTTTCTTTTAGTGGATAGATTTATGCAAATCTTACTTAGGAGCACAAATGGTATGGCAGTGGATATAAGTCAACACGGCAAAAGTGCTACAATGCATTGATATCTATAGGCGGTGCTATGACTCTAGTCCACACTTATTTTCTAACAGCAAATCCAATCACAAAAAAGGCTTTGGAATCACTCAAGGAAGAAGGATACCCGAATGTTATCAAATGGTCGTCAATGATTTTGAGGCTAGCAGACGATCTTGGAACATCTTCGGTATTGAAAAACCTAAAATTTTCTGTATCTGTTCATACTCTACAGGTTCTTCTGTAACATTTTTTTATCTTTTTTTTGGATGTTTTTAAACAACACAAGTTACAAAGAGGTGATGTTCCGAGATCAATCCAATGCTGCATGCACGAAACAGGAGCTTCTGAAGAAGAAATTCGTGAACAGATACACTATCTGATTAGTGAGACATGGAAGAAGATGAACAGAGACGAAGCAAGCGATACTTCGTTTTCCAAAGACTTTGTTCGAATGTGTATGAACCTTGGAAAATGGCACAGTGTTTCTACCAACATGGAGATCGATTCGGAATTGTTGATCGTGAAATTAAGGGTCGTTTCTTGGAACTAGTTCAGCCTGCTTGACTTTCATAAGATCCTTGCATTCATATATTCAAATGGAGTTGGATCATTTAGTAATCGAGGATTAGTAAGTATGTACGGCGATGGATATTATAAATAGTCAAAAATTACATTATATTTTATAAAACAAAATTTTATTTTATAAATGTGATAATTGTGACCAGATAAATTCTAAATTTATTTACATCATTAATTACAAATTTATAAGAAATTTGAAGCAAAACTTAAATATGAAAGATGCCAAAAAGCTCAATCTAAATCAACCTTGCTGAAGAAGAATTTAGGTTCAGGTTGAAATTTTAAGTATAAGAACATTTAATAGGAAATTTAATTTAAAATTATTTTATATATTTATTCTTAATTATTTTGTTTTTATATTTAATGATTAATTTTGTTGGTTTATGCCCTATAGTCAATCGCTTTGGTTGTAGTTTAGTGACAAATTATTTAAAAGGCATTCTTTATCTTGTACATGTTTAGATGTATATGATAGAGTCCATAGGATAATTATACATTGCAAATAAAATTATAATGAGATTTTAATTATGAGATTCATATTGCATTTATGTATTATTCCTAAAATGTTCCTAGTCATTGTTTTATTAAGATTGGACATTAATAGAACGTAAAAAGATCAGCACACATTTTATTTTTCCTTATGAAGAAAGTAGTCGATCTCATAGGCTAAAGTATAGAGATACTTAAACAAATGTGTGGGTACTTGCTAGAGAACAAGTTTACTGAACAGACCCGATATGAAAAATCCATTTGAAACATTACTTCTATGTCTAGGAATTCACATTGTAATGATTGTATAAGTGATCTTTTGACTCGAGATCATCAAAGTTATCTTGTATGAGGATTGTTATGTTTTGATACTACTCGTGATCTATTTTATCAAAAGTCGTTTAAACGGTAGTCATTGGATATAGCATGAACTATATGGTGATAGTTGAATGATTAAGATAATATTCATCACCCTAAATTAATTAGGAAGAATGTTCCGTTGTTCTCGATTAATATTGATTCAGGAAATCCTTGGCTAAGGTAGAATGATATTTGGTAAATATTTTATAAATATTATTAATTGAATCAATAGCTAATGACGGAGAACTAATATAATTGGACTCAAAATAAAGTAGACATTAATTCCAAGCTCTATATCTAATTGGAACATTAGTTGATGAAATGATTGAATTATACGAAAAAATCATGCACGGAAAGGTTAATCAAAACCACTTTGACATTCCTAAATATTTGGATGGTCATGATGCATTGCTAGACGCCAATCTTGATCTATGATTATAAATTGTTTAATTGGAGAATTAAAGATAAATTAAAAAGAGTTTTAATTTATCTAATTCTAATTATGAATTAGAATTATAATTTATAATCATTTTCAACATATTTGAGAACCTAATGGGTCACACATATAGAATGGGTTGAAGAAAGCAAAATTAATTTAATCAAGTTGGACTTGATTGTAAAGTTTGAAAACTTTATGATTAAATATGAGATATTTAATAAATATGGATCAATATAAGATTAAAATAAATTTAAATAAAATAATTTATTTTTAATTTAATTTAATTTATAATTATTATTAGTAATAAAATATTTATTTTAAAAAAGATAAATAAAAATCAAATTAAAAGTTGAACGAAATAAGTAAATAGCTATTTTAAAAAAACTTTGAAAAGGGGGTGGGGAACGCAGGAGGAGGGATGAAATTTTTAAAAAATTGAAAATTTTGCTTATTAGTTCCACTATTTTTAAAGTTTTCAGTATATTTGATTAGTATTTTACCGGTTGGTATCATGCAAAATAGCCGATACAGACAACTAGTATCTTTAAACATGGTTTTGTACCATTTTTTACCAGTATGATATTAAACCCATAATGTTGATTTGAACCCCTTAAAACTCGAATTAAAATTGGAAAAAATTGAAATTCCAAAACAAATATAAGTTCAAATATGACTTGATTTGTTAGTTTGAGCCCATCAAATTTATCATAATTTTTTTTGAAATTTTAAAAGGAATTATATTACTTAAAAACTATAAAACTACACTGTAAAAGCCAAAAGAGGAACGAAACGAGATACAATCAACGAAGAGAGGCTTTTTCAAAAGACCTCTGTCAAAACCACCCAAAAGCAACCCCCTAACTACAGATGCCAACGCCTACTACGCATATTCAAACTCAAACTATCCTGTTTCCAGAAGCAATAAGAACTTGTCGAATAACATTAATTATAGTATCAGCCAATTCATATTTCGGCCTCTCCAAATGTTTATAGATCAGCCGATTCCGCTCCCGCCAGATATAATATATTACTAGCTGAAAGTCCGGACAATGAGGCCTTCAGATCGCCTTGCTCGAGTTACCCCAATTAAGAGATGTAAAACGTCACTTCAATCATAAGAGGGTGGAAACAAACCAAGCAAATGCACAATGTGGCTCCAAATGGGTTTGGAATATTCACAATCAAAAAACAGACGGTCCCGACGCTCCGCTATATGGTTACACAGTACACAAATAGGGTCAAAGTCTCCAAACTATCTGTCTTTTGTACGCAACCTGTTTTTAATCGCCAACCATACTACAAACGCCGCTCCTAGACTAACTACCTGGTGCCAAACCACATCTGCCCAGCTGACCGCTACCTGCCTTCCTATACCAACAACATGAGCTGATTTAGTAGAGGAAACACCACACTGATTAAATTATCAAGTTTCAATTTAAGTTTAACAGACAAATTATATATATATATATAAATATATAAATAAAGAAATATCTACTAAAGGTGTGATTATTACAAGAATCATTTGGACATTATTTACAAAAATATTTAGATGAAGATAAATAATATACGAAAGTAAAAATATTATGATAATAAAATGTGTGATATTTAAAATAAATGAAAATATATAATTATAATTAATTTGATTTAGTTATATATTAATATTTATTCTTTTCTTATTTTAAATATTTAAGAATAAAATTTATAAGAATTCAATTTATAAATTATAAATTATAATTAGTCAGTAAGTATTTTATAACTATGGATATGTAATGTGGATATATAAACCATCTGACCATGCTTAATAAGGTCAGAGAATTAAATCACTTCCCGGTTAGATCTAACCTTATTCTTTAAAGGGTTAATTATTAAAAAAACTCAAATTTTCTACAATTTTTAATTACAGCCTAAATTTTAAAAAGTAGTAATAAAATGTCCAAACTTTCAATTTCTTAATTTAAACCCGAACGTTAAAAAATAACAATAAAAATCTCAAATTTTCAAATTTTTTCAATTCTAATCCAACGTTAGTATTTTCGTTAAGTTTGTTGACGTGACTTGTTACCTTTTTTAGAAACCTTAACTATTAATAAACGTTAGTAAAAATTAACATAACCAATGAAAATTAATGAAACGACGTTGTTATTTAAAAAGACCTAAATCAGATTAAGCAGCTTTGATGATCTTATGCTGTCATTTCAATTTTTTCTTTCGTTTACAGTTTGTTCTCTCAACGCCTTCACCTTTCAATTTTCAGATTACGCAACTCCGATACCCTTACACTAAGAGCATTAGGAGAATAAACTAAAAACGAAGAGCTTACTGATGTAGTATACTATAATGCGGGAGCAGTTTGGGGTGTCAAAAGAACAAGCAAAAAACAAAAGGTTGGGGGTATCAGAAGAATAACAAATAATGTCGGGCTAAAATTGAAAAAAATTGAAAATTTGAATATTTTATTGTCAATTTTTGAAGTTTGGGTTATAATTGAAATAAAATAATATTTAGGCATTTTATTGCTATTTTTTAAAGTTTTGATTTAAAAAATTTGACGATTTTTTTTAGTAATTAACAGTTTTAAAACTAAAATTAAGATTAATTTGATTGATTGGATTAAGTTGGCTGATCCTGTAAGTATTAACTTTAATTCAGTAAGAAAATTCAAGAATTTATTCATTGAGATTAAGAATGAAAATAAGTTTAATTCAAAATTTAGTATCCGCTTAAAGCATATAATTTATCAAAATAACATTGTTTTGATTTTTAAACCAAATTATTTTTATCAGTTATAAACAAAAGTCGATATTTCAAATTTTCGAGTCAATCAAACCCTACCAACTCTGATTAGGATAATGATTCCATCTCCAGCTCCGTATAATTTTGGATCATATTAAAATCGAAAATAAAAAATTGATCCAATGAATGGGCTTAAACTTTTGAGGTGTATTCAAAACACAGGCAAACTCGAGCTTACACCTTATTCAAGCAAAATCACTCAAGCCTCTCAAAGTATTTTCAAAAGCTAGAACTTCGAACCGGTACTTTGTTGTCTCTAACTTCATTCCAGGCAATCGACTAACCTCACATTTCTCCACGAGCAAGAGCATATCAAACATTCTCAGAAGGAAAAACGAAGATTAATTTGTAAGTGAAGAACAACGTTAACAACCCTCGAAAGAACAGAAGCGAAGATTAGTCGACTCGAACAATGTTTACAGAATTGTTTAGACCTTCACTTGGTTTCTCTTGGAATTTTCCTCCACAGGCGTTTCAATGGGTTTGATCACTCCTGCTTCGGTCCCTGCCTGTTTCCTCCACCTTTACCACCTCAGCTTTGTTGGGTATTGATTCATATGGAATTTCATTTTTTTTTTTTTCCTGATGTAGTAACTTAGGAGCCTCTGCAAAACCTTGGCTCAAATACACGTCTCGTTTCATAACTGGATCCACAGGTTTATCATTGATGGAAGACCCAAAATGCGTTAATAACTCTGGGCTTGATACAAAATAGCAGCCCATAGTGATTGGTGATTGGTGATCTTTTGTTCTTGTTTTTAAAACTTTCGTCCTTTTCTTCTCTACGACATCTGCGGCATTGTACATAGTAAATAGATAGGTAGTTTTTGTACAGCCAGCAGATTAGTCCGTTAGTATTTCCTTTGATTTTAGGAAACCCAACCAATAAAAAAAAGAGTTATGGATTTATAAATATTGTCTTGAAAGTTCAATACAAACATGAAAGAATATCTCTTTCTTCACCTACTATCTCTCTCCCTATTTTCCTTCATGGTATTAAACCCTACTTTCTAATTCCTCTACCTTAGCCTACTATGTCAAACACAGGTGACAATAGTGGCTCTAGTGCCACAAACGTACCAACAACAAATGAATATGAATCCTACTATGTCATTAACACTAAAAACCTAGGTGTTGTACTTGTCACTACCTCTTTCAACGGCGACAATTACTTTACCTGGAGCAAATTTATGACCATAGCCTTATGTGCTAAGGATAAGCTCCCTTTATCGATGAATCCTACACCATGCCCATAAAAGATACAATCTTATCAGCAAAATGGAAGAGAGCAGACAGCATGGTAAAATCATGGATCCTCAATACCATGATCAAAGAATTAAGTGATGCTTTCCTATCTTCCTAATGCTAAAAAACTTTGGGTAAAACTACATGAAAGGTTTGGTGAAGTTTATGGGCTACTACTGTATCAAATAGAGAGGAAAATAAGTTCTCTAAAATAAAGTATCCTAACAGTATTTTCTTATTAAACTAAACTAAAGAAATTATGGGATGACTTGTCTAGCTTAAGTCCTACTCGTATGTGCACTTGTGATGCTTCAAAAATCATTACTGCCAAAGAAAACACTTACAGACTTGTACAATTTTTAATAGGACTCAACAATGAATTCGAGCATGTTGTTAACCAAATCATGTTAATAAAATCACTACCTATTGTAAATAAGGCTTTTTCCATGCTGCAAATGAAGGATCACAATATGCAGCGGAAATTAAAAATTACAATTATATGCTATCTATTGTGTTTAACAACATACTAATAATAAGAAATAAGTAGGAATAAATACCTGGATGTGACGATTAATCGATATAGAACTTCGAAAACACACAGTCCCTATGTACTCTATATCGAGAAATATGTTCCGTTTTCAATACTTGATAGAGCTATGGTAAATTTAAAGAACTTTTTCTTCAAATATAAAGAAAACAATTTTCTATTCGTTTTCTCTTGTCTTCGTGTATATAACTTTTATATACAGAAGCCAAAACAACGTGTATATATATATCTTTGCAGTACGTTGTTTTATATATCTTGTCGCACAAAGAAACTCTCCTTTTGTATCACGTATGAAAACCGATGAACAACATTGAAAGAATAAAGGAACACTTGTCTTCGTAAGACACTAACATGTCCAAAAATGAAAACCACGTGTATCCTCCTTCTAAAACCCCCTTTATATTTATTTTGTTTTTTAACGTTGTTACTTAAAAAAAAAACTTTAAAAACCACACAACCATCGTATCCTTTGTAACCATTACAGACATGAAACGTTGTATTCATAAACAACTTACTTATTCGTTGTATGGTTACAACGTCTTTCTTTCATTTTAATAAATAATTATTATTTATAAAATAAAATAAAATAAAACTATTTTATTTTACTATTATTTCTAAAATGGAATCATTTATTTTGTACAAGAGAATTTCTAATATTAATTATATTTTTTGTGCTAGAAAAAAATATAATAATATGTCATATAAATTATTTAATAAATTATCTCATAATAAATTAAATAATCATAAACGGAAAATATTACACTCGTGAGTGTGTGTCTACATAGGTTCATCACTAAGCCGGTAGTAATTAATGTAATTAATTACTAATCAAGGTTGGCGTCTAGCAACACTCCTCAACGACCGGATAGTGTGAAGTGACAACTTTACAAAGATAGAACCTAGTTAAGGATAATATATAATTTCCTTCCATCATTTCAACTCTGGATTATCCTAAGGTATGGTTTAACTGTCAAACCTTATTAGATAACCAACTATGTTACATGTCGATTATTAATGATTGGTGAATGATCTAGAAAACTCCTTTCCTTACTCATTCAATTGTACTGGCCAAGGTCTTGAAACAACCATTAAGGTCAATGACAACATAGAGTTCAAACTCATTACCTAGAGTCTACGGATCCCATCTTGACTCACCACTAATCATATAGGTACTTAATTATATCCAATGATCATTCAACTAACATTTTTACACGCTAAGTGTCCGACATCAAAATATAATAAGTGATCTATTGATTACTATGATGATCTCAAGTCAAAGGAAAAATATACATTTAAATCCTTACGAGAATACCCCACTTGACAGTTCATAGGTAATATTAACCATTGAGAATTCTCAGTTTGGTCAGTTCAATGATCATATCCCCATATGCATCATCTATATATGTAACTTAGTAAATGAGATATACTAATATCTATCCAATAGATACTATTACATATATATTGATCTAACCGGATCATTAAAGTCCTTGGTTGATGATCCTATGATCAAGAACTTTTTTAGATTAAATTCTAAAGACTTGACTCTCATTATCATAATCTCCATTATGATGGCAAGTGTATAAATTTAATCAAGGACTTATCATATTAGAATAAAAACAATAAACATAATATGATAAAAATATTTGTCATGTTATGACACAAAGTTAATAATCACAAAACTAAAGTGTTCAATCTATTACATAACGATTGGGTCATGGGCATAATTCCAACAATCTCCCACTTGACCTAGACCCAATCACTCATGAACTTCAATCCTATCTTCCACTTGTGCTTATCAAACTCCTTTGATCTAAGCGCCTTAGTGAAGGGATCTGCAGCATTCTCCTTTCCTTCAACCTTTTGAATTTGAACGTCCTCACGCTCAACAATTTCTCGAATCAAATGATACTTCCGCAGAACATATTTGGATCTTTGATGTGACCTTAGTTCCTTAGCTTGTGCAATAGCATCGGTATTGTCACACAATAAAGGAACGACTTTCTTTATTGAAGGAACCACACCAAGTTCAGTTAAGAACTTTTTCATCCAAACAACTTCCTTAGCTGCTTCACATGCAGCTATGTATTCTGCTTCAGTAACTGAATCAGCTACAGTAGCTTGCTTGGAACTTTTCCAACTCACTACTCCTCCATTTAAGGTAAAAATATAACCAGAGGTAGATTTGCTATCATCTTTATCTGATGAAAAACTAGCATCATTGTAGCCTATTAGCTTTAATTCACAATCTCCATATATGAGGAATTGTTCCTTAGTTCTTCTTAAGTACTTAAGGATAGTTTTAACCACTTTCCAATGTTCCTCACCTGGGTTACCTTGATACCTACTTGCTATTTCTAGCGCGTAGGCTACATCAGGTCTTGTACATGTCATGGTATACATGATAGCTCCTACTGCGTTGGCATATGGGACCCTACTCATGCATTCTCTTTCTTCTAGGATTTTAGGACAATCCTCCCTACTAAGAGAAATTCCAGTACCTATCGGTAGATAACCTTTTCTGGAATTTTCCATGTGATACCTTTTTAAAATAGTATCAACGTACATAGATTAGAAAAGTCCTAACAGCTTCCTTGATCTATCTTTATAGATCTTGATTCCAAGAATGTAAGCTGCTTCTCCCAAATCCTCCATGGAGAACTGTTCAGATAACCAAATCTTTGTCTTTTGCATGGATGGTACATCATTTCCTATTAGCAATATGTCATCTACATATAGCACTAGGAAAATAACTACGCTCCCACTAACCTTCTTGTACACACATGACTCTTCTTCACATCTAACAAAGTCAAACTTTGCGATTGTTATATTGAAGCAAATATTCCAACTTCGTGAAGCTTGCTTCAATCCATAAATGAATCTTTGTAGCTTACATATTTTATTAGGAGCAGATGGCAACGTGAAACCTTCAGGTTGAGTCATACAAACATCTTCCTTGAGCTCTCCGTTAAAAAAAGCTATTTTCACGTCCATTTGTCATATCTCATAATCATAATATGCAGCTATAGCAAGTAGAATCCGAATAAATTTGAGCATTGCTACAGGGTAAAAAGTTTCATCATAATCAATACCTTCTTTTTGATTATATCCCTTGTAGGAAAATCCCGGTGTGGGCATCACATGCCCACGGTGCAGAAAAACAAAATTTTTTGTTCCGGGACCTTCCCGAAAGCCAGGATCCATGTGACTATATAACAAAGTCAAACTAAAACGACCAAAGGAGACCGTCTCTAACGGTATCCACGCAGAGATCGGAGAACCTAACCGGGACAAACCCTTTGACCCGGGAATAGCTAGAACAAATTAAAGAGTGCTAGCTCTTACCTTTGTCCTTGGAGAGCTTGAGAAACGATGAAGAAGAACTCGCTTGGAGAAGGAGAAAAGCTTGAAATCGATGGAGAGGATGAAGAATGCTTAGGATTTTCTCAAAATCCTTTCCTCCTTCCTTAAACCAACGACCCACACCCTTCTTTTGTCTTTTGTCATTTAATATAAACATGACAAGGCAAAAGAAGAAGCTTCTTTTTGGCCATCCACGTTAGCCTTATATATATATATAAAGTAAAGTGATGCTTCTCCTCTCCTCCTCCATACACGTATAACATATATATATATATAAATTAATTCTTTAATTAATTAATATGATATATATATGTATATTAATGCCGAGGTGGTCCAGTCATACTGGGGTTGGTCCTACCGGGTCCCGGTATGGAAAAACTACCGAAAACTTTTTTCAGCAATATCGATGTCGCGATCTCATCGGGACATATCTCGATCTTATCGGGATCCGTTTAATCCTGTTGCTCTCCATATATTGGAACTCTGTCCAAAACTATTTGACAAATTCTCCGAGACACTCTTATGCGTGTGATCCATTAGGTTCCCGGTTATGTTGGCCACTTAGATCAACACTTAATCCAAGCAAGTCATGAGCGGTATCTAACAACACATCATGACCCCCAATTGACCAGAAAGTAATTGGTTTGACGAATGAACATATATTCATCATGAACCATATCACGAATCTTTCCATAGACAATTACCGTGCAATTCGTCCTTTCACCATGCTATACCCTACTTGGTTATGAGTATGGGCAAAGTGTCAACTCTTACTAGACTGACTACGTCAAATCTAGTCCAAGTGATTTCAGTTCTTGTCCTGAGACTCATTACTTAATATGTCAATGAAGACACTCTTCATGACATATGTACTCTGATCAGAGATTTCCAAGTAATGACCCTGACAAGAGGTCATGGGTATCATCTTCTGCTATCACAGAAGTGGTGAATCCTCTATTGGCTACTCAATTACCTTCGAATACCTCAAACTGTACCCAAGCACCACCCTACGAGCGACATCTGTAAGGCAACAAGGAATGGAGTCAAAGCACAGAATCAATATCCAAGATATCCTTGAGTACCTCAAGTCTAAGGATACTTGCACCATTGCTATGATGAGATTATCAGTGACATTAGAATAGGACATCCATGTGATGATCTCATAGCAGGTCATCCAATGTACTTACTACCTCTAGTAAGCATCCACATCTCAACCCTAAATATCTTATATTTACAGTTTCTGAGATCCACTGCTTGACCAAATCAAGGAGCTTGAGATGTGTTAGTCTTTCCGGATTACCGATGTCCAGTCTCAGTAATCCTATTAATTTAGATACTAACATAATTGCACATGATAGGAATCTCAGTAGTATAATCACATCACAATTTCCTTCATGTTATGTCATATATCATGAACTTCATTAATTTGCTTATTGTTCAATATCAGTTCATAAATAATGAACATCAAATTAATGAAATATGCCTTTCTTTATTTATTCATAAAGTCTCATACAACTTTGTACAAAACGCTAAAGGCGATTGCCTTTGTGGCACTACTCTAACAATCTCCCACTGACTTAAAGCCAATCGCCTTGATATCTAATACCATAAAGCGAGTACACGAGAATCAAAACTCTTACGTGACAATGGCTTTGTCAACGGATCGCAATATTCGCTCAGTAGAATTCTCTCTATCGCACATCACCTCGACCAATGATCTCCCTGATCAGGTGATATCTGCGGAGTACGTGTTTGGATCGTTGATGAGACCTTGGTTCCTTCGCCTGTGCAATAGCCCCATTGTTGTCACAATACAATTGTATGGGCCCATCATTGCTAGGGACCACACCAAGTTCAGTAATGAACTTCTTGATCCAAACTGCTTCCTTTGCTGCGTCTGAAGCGGCAATGTACTCTGCCTCGATCGTTGAATCGGCAGTCGTCTCTTATTTGGAACTATTCCAACTGACCGCCCCGTCGTTCAGTGTGAATACATAACCTGATTGGGATTTAGAATCATCCTTATCAGATTGAAAACTGGCATCTGTATACCCGCTCACTTTGAGATCTCCATCTCCATATATCAAGAAAACATCCTTAGTCCTTCACAAGTACTTGAGGATATTCTTGACAGCTACCCAGTGACCCTCACCAGGATCCGATTGATATCTGTTTGTAACACTTAGAGCATATGATACATCGGGTCTCGTACATAGCATTGCATACATGATAGATCCTACCGCAGATGCATACGGGATCATATTCATGCGTATCCTATCATCTTGTGTCTTAAGACACATAGATTTCGAGAGTGTTATCCCATGAGTCACGGGAAGGTACCCTCTCTTGGATTGCTCTATGCTAAACCTCTTCAGCATCTTGTCTATGTACGTTGATTGTGAAAGACCAAGCAATCTTTTTGATCTATCTCTATAGATTCTTATCCCAAGGATATAAGTTGCTTCACCAAAGTCTTTCATGAAAAATTGTTTGGACAACCAAATCTTCACTGATTGTAGCATAGAGACATTGTTTCCTAGTAATAATATGTCATCTACATACAGCACAAGGAATACGATTGCAGTCTCACTAACCTTCTTATACACACAGTATTCATCCGAATTTTGTGAGAAACCAAACTCTTTGATTACCTCATCAAAACGGATATTCCAACTCCTGGATGCTTGCTTCAATCCATAGATGGATTTCTGAAGCTTGTATACCTTTTCGCCATCATAGGAGATGAAGCCCTCAGGTTGTGTCATGTACACATCCTCAGCTAGATTTCCATTTAGGAAAGCTGTCTTCACATCCATTTGTCATATCTCATAATCATAATGAGTCGCAATGGCTAGGAGTATCCTAATGGATTTAAGCATTGCTATTGGGCTGAAGGTCTCGTCGTAGTCAACTCCTTGTCTTTGACGAAAACCTTTAGCCACAAGCCTTGTTTTATAGGTAATCACATTACCATCCATGTCTGTTTTCTTTTTGAAAACCCATTTACACCCTATGGGTTTTATTCCTTCGGGTGGTTCAACCAAAGTCTATACTTGGTTTTCATACATGGAATCCATTTCAGCCTTCATGGCATGAAGTCATTTCTCAGACTCTGAACTCTTCAGAACCTCTTCATAGGTGGTAGGCTCATTATCTTCTATGAGCAATACGTCATTCTGTTCATTCACGAGAAATCCATATCTCTCAGGAACATAGCGTATCCTACGTGACCTACGAACTTCGTGTGTTATAGAAGGTTGAACTGTTACTTCATCCAGATGAGTCACAGCTTGAGTTCAGCGATTGATCTGCGTCTGTTCGAGCATCTTGAACTTCTTCAAGTTCTATTTTGCTCCCACTGTCTTCTTGTAAAAGAAACTATTTCTCTAAAAAGACAGCATGCTTTGAAACAAACACCTTTTGTTCCTCAGCAAGGTAGAATTGATATCCAATTGTTTCTTTAGGATATCCTACGAACAAACACTTGTCAGATTTTGCATCAAGTTTATCTGACTGTGTCCGCTTCACATAAGCAGGACAACCCCAAACTTTCAAATGAGTAAGATAGGGTCTTTTGTTAGTCCACATCTCATATGGAGTAACATCAACTGTCTTTGATGGAACTCTGTTTAGCAAGTAAACAGCTATCTCGAGTGCATACCCCCAAAAGGATTTTGGTAACTTTGCAAAGCCCATCATCGATCGTACCATGTCCAACAAGGTTCGATTTCTCCTTTCTACCACACCATTATGCTGTGGTGTGTACGGAGGAGTCCATTGAGATAAAATCCCATTGTCTCTGAGATAATCCAAAAACTGTTGGTCTAAATATTCCCCACCACGATCGGATCGCAATGTCTTGATACTTTTCCCAAGTTGGTTCTCTACTTCATTTCTGAATTGTTTGAACTTTTCAAATGCTTCAAATTTATATCTCATCAGATACAGGTACCCATATCGAGAATAATCATCGATAAAGGTAATGAAGTAAAGACAACCACTTCTAGCATGGATGGATATCGAACCGCATACATCTGAATGTATTAGGTCTAATACTCCAGTCGCTCGTTCACCCTTTCCCTTAAAGGGTAACTTAGTCATATTGCCTAATAAACAAGATTCACATGTGTCATATGATTCATAATCAAATGACCATAAACTTCCATTCTTATGGAGCTTAGCTATGCGTCTCTCATTTATATGGCCAAGGTGACAATGCCATAAGTAAGTTGATTTTAAATTATCTCGTTTATGTCTTTTCGTGTCATTGACATTCATAATTGGATGTGACATATCTAATATGTAAATTCCATTGCATAATGTACCAGTGCCATAAAGCATTCCATTCAAACTAATAGAATAACCATTGTTACTAAAAGTCAAATGGAAACTAGCTCTATTTAAACAAGAAACAGACAATATGTTCTTTGTTAAAATAGGTACAAAATAACATTCATCCAATTTCATTACAAGCCCAGTGGGGAGTGACAAAAAGTAAGTGCCTACGGCTAATGCAGCAACTCTTGCTCCATTTCTCACACATAGGTCTAGTTCTCCCTTCATGAGCTGTCTACTGTCCCTGAGGCCCTGCATATCATTTCATATGTGTGAGTCACAACCGGTATCTAATACCCATATGTTATGGTCAAAAACAGTATTAACCTCAATGACAAACATACCTGAAGAAGTCGAGGCATCTGATGCCTTCTTCTGCTTCAATTCTTCCAGATAGACTTTACAGTTACGCTTCCAGTGGCCAATCTTGCCACAATGGAAGCAAGTTCCTTTTGGTGCAGTTTCTTTGGTTTTCTTCTTGGCTGCACTTCCTTTCGATTTCTTAGACCTTTTCTTCTTTAGATTCTTTTTCTTTGAACCAGAAGAAGAAGAGGCCACCATAAGCACTTGTTTGCTATCCTTCTTGATAGCTTGCTCTGCTGTCTTGAGCAGATTGATCAATTCAGGGATTGTTGTGGATATTTGGTTCATCCGATAGTTTAACACAAACTGTGAATAACTATCAGACAATCAAACTAGAATTAAGTCAACACTTAATTCATAATCCATAACAAAACCTAAGACGACCAACCTCTCAATATACCCATTCATCTTCAGTGCATACTGCACTGCAGATGAACCTGGAGTCATCTTAGTCGTGAAGAGTAGCCTCGAGGTCTCGAACCTTTCAGATCGAGCTTGCTCATCAAACAGCTCCCTAAGATGAAACACTATGGTATTAGCATCCATAGACTCATGCTGCTTCTGCAGCTCTGGTGACATAGATGCGAGCATAATGCAAGTAGCCATGTCACTGTCTTTGAGATGCTTACGATATGCTTTCTGATCCTCATCAGAAGCATCAGCAGCAGGTGGATCAGGAATTGGAACATCTAGGACATATCCCAGTTCCTCAGATCTGAGAACAATTCTCAGATTTCTCAGCCAATCAAGAAAATTTGGTCCAGTTAATTTGTTTGAGCCCATTAGTGAGCGCAAATTCACACTGGAAGTCATCTTCAATCAACCTAAAGAGAAAGAGAGAAAGAATGTTAGAATAGAATTACATGCATGATCATAAAAACTTGCATGACATGCATATGGCTCCCACTAGTTTCAAAGAATCCATAACCCACAGTACGAATCCAAAAATATTATGACAAAATGTCCTAGTGGGTCGATATCCGACATTACTAAAATGACCTTGGGTTTACCCAACAAGCCACCTTAGGTCAATCGGTAGGTATCAGTCATACCAATTGCATCATAGATATCCGACATTACTAAAATGACCTTGGGTTTACCCAACAAGCCACCTTAGATCAATCGGCAGGTATCGGGCATACCAGTTACTTCTTAGGTGCAATTATCGACTAGTGCTATCAACTCGTGATGTATGCACACACATTGGGTTATCAACTCTTGATGCGCATACATCTGATGTACACTACCCAATTTTGCCTCTGTCCACGTTAACCTTGAGTTTATTCAACAAATTAACGCTTTTAGTGAAAACCGACCTATTAATCCGAAAATCTTATTTTCATGGTTCGAACATATTCGTATAGAGTGAGCTTGGGTTTACCCAACAACCCAACTCTATAAGAACTCTGGTTCTTCCCATATTAATGGAATGCGTTAGTTTTCATATGATGTGTGAGGGTTTTCAGGTCTCATCTTCTTCTTCTCCAAGCTATAGGATTATAGTCACCATGATTATATGGAATGATTTAGGGCAATTCATCAATCACATTGAATCTATACCTAAAATCATCCATCATCCCACCTTTGCATGTTGAAGTCGACTGGTGCATGTGCTAGTCGACTGGTGCATGTGTCAGTCGACTGGTACATGTGCTAGTCGACTACTATAGATTACTGTGCACGAACTAGTCAACTGGTACATGTGCCAGTCGACTACTATGGATTACTGTGCACGAGCTAGTCGACTGGTGCATGTGCTAGTTGGTGGTGCATGTAATAATCATTGGTACATGTGCTAATGACCGGAACATCTCTGCATGCTCTCTAATCGGCTAATTTCTCAATTCGTGTAGTTCAAATTCACAATACCAAGTGTAATATCCTTTATTATGATGTAACAATGAAACACTTTCATTGTATCATGCTTACCATATATAGTTATACTATACATGAAACTTGAAATCAATGAATACACTCTTATTCATTTAGATCTCCAAATAATTTGAGAATATCAAACTATCACCCTAAGTATCTCTAGCTAGTCTACATTTTATCAAGATTACTTCGGCACTGGTCATAAAATTGTGACGGCCAAAACAATCAAGATAAGGGAATATACTAATGAGACGCTAATGAGATATATTTGACATCCGAAAATTGTTTGGAAACCCAATTTCAAGAAAATCAGTTTGGAAAGCATACAACATCAATGTAACACATTTTTAATCACATTAAAAATGATCCAAGGCATTGGAATTGAGAAATACACAATCATACATTTCAAACAAAACAGCTCCAGCAACTTTTTCAAAACTGCCAAGCTCTGTGTTTTGCTTGAAAAACTCATTGAAAAAATTTCAATAAATTCTGAGAAAATTACAGAGGTCACAAAATGTTCACAACATTCTCCATGAAAGTTTTTAGGATTTATTTCCATCAAAAACTCATCCAACCTCAGCAACAAAGCCAATGTTAAATCTGTGTTCCTCAACACAGTTATTCCCAGCAGCACACAATAAATTCTCAAATAAATAGTAAATCACCTCGAAAACATTTTTCCATTCTCATAGACATTCATAAACATCTTAGAGACATGTCGGTGAAAGAAAATCCGAAAAAAATGTTTTCTACAATTTATTCTCGAATTTACAAACATGCCTATTCATTGAATGTGCACAAACACAGCAACCAGAACATTAGGGAATAAATTAGCAAAACCATATCAAATCACATTGATAAATTCCAAGCTTCCATAGACATATGCAAAAACATCTTGTGAAAATATCTGGGCAAGAAAATTTCGAAAAACAATATCTCTATACTAATTTCGAATTTGACATTTACAACATGCATCATCGTCACAAGCAATAGGCAACTCCTACCTAGTCATGATTTCTTCGTTATATACGACATAAGTGGCTCTGATATCACTGTAGGAAAATCTCGGTGTGGGCATCACATGCCCACGGTGCGGAAAAATAAAAAATTTTATTCCGGGACCTTCCCGAAAGCCAGGATCCATGTGACTATATAACAAAGTCAAACCAAAACGACCAAAGGAGACCGTCTCTAACGGTATCCACGCAGAGATCGGAGAACCTAACCGAGACAAACCCTTTGACCCGAGAATAGCTAGAACAAAATAAAGAGTGCTAGCTCTTACCTTTGTCCTTGGAGAGCTTGAGAAACGATGAAGAAGAACTCGCTTGGAGAAGGAGAAAAGCTTGAAATCGATGGAGAGGATGAAGAATGCTTAGGATTTTCTCAAAATCCTTTCCTCCTTCCTTAAACCAACTACCCACACCCTTCTTTTGTCTTTTGTCATTTAATATAAACATGACAAGGCAAAAGAAGAAGCTTCTTTTTGGCCATCCACGTTAGCCTTATATATATATATATATATATATATATATATATATATATATATATATATATTCTTTAATTAATTAATATGATATATATATGTATATTAATGCTGAGGTGGTCCAGTCACACTGGGGTTGGTCCTACCGGATCCCGGTATGAAAAAACTACCGAAAACCTTTTTCAGCAATATCGATGTCGCGATCTCATCGGGATATATCTCGATCTTATCGGGATCCATTTAATCCTGTTGCTCTCTATATATTGAAACTCTGTCCAAAACTATTTTACAAATTCTCCGAGACACTCTTATGCGTGTGACCCATTAGGTTCCCAGTTATGTTAGCCACTTAGATCAACACTTAATCCAAGCAAGTCATGAGCGGTATCTAGCAACACATCATGACCCCCAATTGAACGAAAAGTAATTGGTTTGACGAATGAACATATATTCATCATGAACCATATCACGAACCTTTCCATAGACAATTACCATGCAATTCGTCCTTTCACCATGCTATACCCCACTTGGTTATGAGTATGGGCAAAGTGTCAACTCTTACTAGACTGACTACGTCAAATCTAGTCCAAGTGATTTCAGTTCTTATCCTGGGACTCATTACTTAATATGTCAATGAAGACACTCTTCATGACATATGTACTCTGATCAAAGATTTCTAAGTAATGACCCTGACAAGAGGTCATGGGTATCATCTTCTGCTATCACAGAAGTGGTGAATCCTCTATTGGCTACTCAATTACCTTCGAATACCTCAAACTGTACCCAAGCACCACCCTACGAGCGACCTCTGTAAGGCAACAAGGAATGGAGTCAAAGCACATAATCAGTATCCAAGATATCCTTGAGTGCCTCAAGTCTAAGGATACTTGCACCATTGCTATGATAAGATTATCACTGACATTAGAATAGGACATCCATGTGATGATCTCATAGCAGGTCATCCAATGTACTTACTACCTCTAGTAAGCATCCACATCTCAACCCTAAATATCTCATATTTACAGTTTCTGAGATCCACTGCTTGACCAAATCAAGGAGCTTGAGATGTGCTAGTCTTTCCGGATTACCGATGTCCAGTCTCAGTAATCCTATGACTAGGGATAATTTAGATACTGACATAATTGCACATGATAGGAATCTCAGTAGTATGATCACATCACAATTTCCTTCATGCTATGTCATATATCATGATATTCATTAATTTGCTTATTGATCAATATAAGTTCATAAATAATGAACATCAAATTAATGAAATATTCCTTTCTTTATTTATTCATAAAGTCTGTACACAACTTTGTACAAAACGCGCTAAAGGCGATTGCCTTTAGGGTACTACTCTAACATCCCTTGGCAACAAGACGGGCTTTATAGGTTTCAACATTCCCGTCCGCTCCAATTTTGTTCTTAAATACCCATTTATATTCTACGAGTTTTATATCATTTGAGGGATCAACCAAAGTCCATACTTTGTTGATTCTCATGGATTCTAACTCGGATTCCATGGTCTTAAACCACTTCTCACAATCTGGACTTGCCATAGCCTCTTCGTAAGTCTTAGGGTCATCATCAATATGATGATCTTCGTCACTTTGCACCATTAAGTTTAATCTATCTGGTGCACGACGATCCCTAATAGACCTTCTAAGAGGCTCATGTACAATAGGTTTTTCCTCTACTTGTTCTTGTTGTTGCACAGGTTCTTGGACAGGTTCATTAACCGATCTACTCTCCTCAACGGTTGAGGCTGGTACCGTATGTGTTAATTTCAAGATATCAAGTAAAGGTTGCTCAATATGCGTCTGATGCTCTTGAGCTTGTGTTGATTCATTAGAATCTTGAATTTCATCAAGATCTATTTCTACACCATGACTTCATTAAGGAACTCCCTTTCTAAAAAGGTTGCATTTCTGGCCAAAAACACTTTGTGTTCAGAAGAGTGATAGAAATAGTATCCCATAGTCTCCTTGGGATAGCCAACAAATCTACACTTGTCAGATCTAGCTTCAAGCTTATCCGGCTGCAGTCTCTTGATATAAGCTGGACAACCCCAAACTTTCAAATGTTTTAGGTTAGGCTTATGTCCTTTTCACATCTCATATAGAGTTTTAGTGACTGCTTTAGTGGGAACTTTGTTTAATAAATATGCAGCGGCTTCTAAAGCATATCCCCATAGGAAGATAGGAAGATCAGTGAACCCCATCATGGATCTCACCATATCCAATAAGGTTCAATTTCTCCTTTCGGAAACACCATTGTGTTGTGGTGTGCCTGGAGAAATCCATTGAGACAATATCCCATCTTGCCTTAGATATCAACAAAATCATCACTAAGATACTCACCGCCATGATCAGATCTTAGTGCCTTTATACTCTTACCAATTTGCTTTTCAACTTCACTACAAAATCTTTTGAACATTTCAAATGATTCAGACTTGTGTTTCATAAGATACATAAATCCATATCTTGACATATCTTCAGTGAAGGTGATAAAATAAGAATATCCACCTTTAGCTTGAACTTTCTTATGCCCACATACATCCGTATGTATGAATCCTAACAGCTCACTAGCTCTCTCTCCAGTTCCAGTAAAAGGAGATTTGGTCATTTTTCCTTTGAGACAAGATTCACAAGTTTCATATGATTCATAATCATATTGACCAAGGCATCATTCCTTGTGCAACTTGTTTACTCTTTTCTCACCAATATGACCAAGTCTACAATGCCAAAGGTAAGTTTGATTTGCTTAATTATCTCTCTTCCTTTTATCACCAGAAACATTCATAATTGGATAAATATCTATTTCAGGTAAGACATAAAGACCATATTGTAAATAAACACTGACATATAATTCATCACCATGAAAAATATTACATTGATTATTCTTAAAGATTGTATGAAATCCACATTTGTCTAATAACGAAATGGAAACAATGTTCGAAACAAACTTAGGAACATAATAACAATCTTCTAATAATAAAGTCTTTCCTGTAGGCATTACAAGAGAAATAGTTCCTACAGCTAGGATAGCAATACTTGCTCCATTCCCAACTTGTAACTTTATTTCTCCCTTCTTTAATCTCCTACTGATCCTTAAACTCTGCAACATATTGCAGATGCTAAAGCTACTACCGGTATCTAATACCCATTTAGTAGAATCAATAGTAGTTAAAGAAATCATGAAAACATTTTTCATAAATGTCCCACCTTTTCTCTTGCCTTTCAAAGTGGCCAAATACTCTGGGCGATACTTAAAATATGCATCCAATGCATTAGCATCATCAATTCCCTCAAGAGGCTCTTCCTTCATGGGTTTATCGATTACATCGATAAGTTTCTAGTGCATGAGAACAGTTCTCAGATTACGGTACCAATCATCAAAATTGTTATTCGCTAGCTTGTTAGCATCAAGAATGCTTTGCAGTGATACAATAGACATTTTGAGAAATCTAATAAAAAGAGAAAATGCCAAAATAAGAACACAATCATATATCATTAGACATGGACTTTTATCTAAATGACATAACATCTTTAAAACATGAATGAGCCCCTTGGTTGTCAAGTCGTTACTCATGCATAATTAAAGAGTGATAAATTGCCTATTTTATCATATAAAATTTTATAGTAGGCTCAATACTAAATAGTCTCCTGGTTGTCAGGTCATTCCTATTAGTATAATTTAATTTATCCATCCAAGTGACGAAAAATTAATTAATTCTATACTCCTTAGGTTGTCTAGGCCAAAAAATATAAAATTAAATAATTTTTTTCTCACACATGCATCATATGCAATAGAAAATATTATTTATTCTTGAACTACAAGTTACCTGGTTATCAGGTCATTCCTTGTAAACAAAAATAAATATTATTATCTATTTGGATGAAAATTTCTTTTGATAAAATATCATATATTATATCAAAATAAACTCTATAATTTTAAAGGTCAAGATTTTATGCTATTAAAACAATTTTAATAACATTAGTGATCATATCATTTTTTATTTTTGATAACAATTAGCAAAAATTAAATATCTGTATTAAACTATATTGTCCGACAACATTTGTACAAAAGCTTTTAACCAAAACTTTTAAAATGCACTTTGCATTATAGGCATCAACGGACATAGATGCATTTGTGAATGCACAAATGTAATAAGCAAAGCTTTATTTGCTTAAAGGTATAAAAGCCACTCACTTGTGGTCATCGTTAAATGCTTTATCAATTTTAACGTAAATCGATGGTGGAGATAAATGGATGGTGCATATTCCATTTATACACCCCTCTGCCATAAGAGTACATGCATATGTTCCAATGTCTAACCTTTTAAAACACAACCCATTACATGCATTTAATGCAAGTACCGTGCACATACAACAGTTGTCCAAAGGCTTTTAATAAGTTTTTCACAGTGGATATCCTTTACTTCCATGCTATAGCATACATACAATATCTGTTAAAAAAAACTTTTGCATTACCCATGCTTATTACACCTTTTACACGTACAACAACCATTGAGAGCATTTAATGCATTAACCATGGTACAATACCTTTAATGCATCCACATTCTCATGGACAAACACTTATCCACGTTTTTGTACTGTGATGCACCACTAATGCACATTCAACATTTATTCCAGGCTAAAGATAACGCATGCACTACCAATGCTTCATTTTCGTTGTTGCAACGAAAACTGAGAAAATTAATTATATACTTACAACACAGTAACAGATGTGTTTGGGTTTGAGTGAAACTTATTTCAAAATATAATCAAGATTTTCTCATGCATATTAAATGAACATATTTCACATATTAAAACCAATAACACAATTAAATCCGCAACAGTAGTCATATATCTAGTATAATGTAAACGCAAAACTGGCTCTGATATCAATTGAAAGATCACAATATGCAGCGGAAATTAAAAATTGCAATCATATGCTATCTATTGCGTTTAATAACATACTAATAATAAAAAATAGGTAGGAATAAATACCTGGATGTGATGATTAATCGATATAGAACTTCAAAAACACAAAGTCTCTATATACTCTATACCGAGAAATATGTTCCGTTTTCAATACTTGATATAGCTATGGTAAATTTAAAGAAATTTTTCTTCAAAAATAAAGAAAACAATTTTCTATTCGTTTTCTCTTGTCTTCGTGTATATAACTTTTATATACAGAAACCAAAACAACGTGTATATAACTTTTATATACAGAAACCAAAACAACGTGTATATATATATATATATATATATATATTTGCAGTACGTTGTTTTATATATCTTGTCGCACAAAAGAAACTCTCCTTTTGTATCACGTAGGAAAACCGATGAACAACATTGAAAGAATAAAGGAACACTTGTCTTCGTAAGACACTAACATGTCCAAAAATGAAAACCACGTGTATCCTCCTTGTAAAACCCCCTTTATATTTATTTTGTTTTTTAACGTTGTTACGTTTTTAAAAAAACTTTTAAAACCACACAACCATCGTATCCTTTGTAACCATTACAGACATGAAACGTTGTATTCATAAACAACTTACTTATTCGTTGTATGGTTACAACGTCTTTCTTTCATTTTAATAAATAATTATTATTTATAAAATGAAATAAAATAAAACTATTTTATTTTATTATTATTTCTAAAATGGAATAAAATAAAACTATTTTATTTTATTCATTTATTTTGTACAAGAGAATTTCTAATATTAAATATATTTTTTGTGCTAGCAAAAAAATAATAATATGCCATATAAATTATTTGATAAATTATCTCATAATAAATTAAATAATCATAAGCGGAAAATATTACACTCGTTAGTGTGTGACCACATAGGTTCATCACTAAGCCGGTAGTAATTAATGTAATTAATTACTAATCAAGGTTGACGTCTAGCAACACTCCTCAACGATCGAATAGTGTGAAGTGAAAACTTTACAAAGATAGAACCTGGTTAAGGATAATATATAATTTCCTTCCATCATTTCAACTCCGGATTATCCTAAGGTATGGTTTAACTGTCAAACCTTATTAGATAACCAACTATGTTACATGTCGATCATTAGTGATTGGTGAATGATCTAGAAAACTCCTTTCCTTACTCATTCAATTGCCCTGGCCAAGGTCTTGAAACAATCATTAAGGTCAATGACAACATAGAGTTTAAACTCATTACCTAGAGTCGATGGATCCCATCTTGACTTACCACTAATCATATAGGTACTTAATTATATCCAATGATAATTCAACTAGCATTTTTACACACTAGGTGTCCGACATCAAAATATAATAAGTGACTTATTGATTACTATGATGATCTCAGGTCAAAGGAAAAATATACATTTAAATCCTTACGAGAATACCCTATTTGACAGTTCATAGGTAATATTAATCATTGAGAATTCTCAGTTTGGTCAGTTCAATGATCATATCCCCATATGCATCATCTATATATGTAACTTAGTAAATGAGATCTACTAATATATATCCAATAGATATTATTACATATATATTGATCTAACCGGATCATTAAAGTCCTTGGTTGATGATCCTATGATTAAGAACTTTTTTAGATTAAATTCTAAAGACTTGACTCTCATTATCATAATCTTCATTATGATGACAAGTTTATAAATTTAATCAAGGACTTATCATATTAGAATAAAAACAATAAACATAATATGATAAAAATATTTGCCATGTTATGACACAAAGTTAATAATCACAAAACTAAAGTGTTCAATCTATTACATAACGATTGGGTCATGGGCATAATTTCAACAGCAAACTGCTGAAAGACAAAAGGTGGTCAACTTTACTATGGACAGTACTCCTAACATGGCAATGCTAGCTAAACAATCAAGTAGTTGGAAGAAAGGAGGAAAAAGTAATACTAATTCTAGCAAAGGACCCTATCCTAAGAAGGAGGAAAAATACTGTGAAAAATGCAAGAAGAATGGGTATACCTTGAAAACCTGCTTCAAAATCCATAGAGTCCCTGACTGGTACAAGGAGCTTACTGCACAGAAGGAAAAACGGAAGGCAAACATGGTACAAACAGCCGACAACCCTACAAATACCACACAAGAATATAATGAAGAAAAACCATAGAATGAACAGATATCTTCTGATCTTGCTAATTTCATTCAACAGGAGATAAGTAAAGCTATCAAAGGCAAGACTACTGGGGAGGTAAAGTATTCAGGGTGTCAAAATTAAGCAGGTAATGTTACACATTATGTGAACACATCTTTTAATTGTCCTGATTCTTGGCTTATTGATTTTGGTGCCTTTACACACATGACGACAAGTTTAAGACTTTGCACTAATTATGTGGCTAATAATAATACCTACGATCATGTGACTCTACCTTATGGAAAAAAACAAGAAGTTGCTCATATTGGCTAGACACAAATAGGAGACAAAAGTATCTCTCAAAGAAATACTACATATGCCTAATTTCTTCAAGAATTTGTTATCAGTCAATAAACTTACTACTCAGAATGAGGTTGCTGCCATTTTTCTCTCTAATAAGTTGTTTTTGCAGGACCTTCAGACTAATGATGTTATGGCTATTATCAAGGCAGTAAATAGATTGTATGAGCTGAACTCAGAAACCTTCCTACCCCCAAACACCCTAAAAGGTCATTCTTTAGAATTTTACAAAGCTGAGAATGTTGCTCTTAATGTTTCAGTAACATTTGATTTGTGGCATACTAGACTAGGACATGTATCCAAAGGAAAGTTACAGCACATCAATGAGATAAAGGTTTCTATTCCTTACAAACATGAACATCAAGTGTGTCCTTTGGCCAAACAACATAGAAAACCCTTTCCTAAGTATGAGATACATACAGACAAACCTTTCGAAATCATCCACATTGACCTATGGGGACCTTATAGTATTTCTACTATGGGTGGTTCACACTATTTTCCTACAATTGTAGATGATTTCACTAGAGCTACATGAACTTTTATACTAAAACACAAACACAAACACCAAACACAACAAACCATCCTACAGTTCCTTAAAAATATTAAGAGGCAATTTAACACTAGAATATTGAACATACATATAGACAATGGAAGGGAGTTCATTAATCAGGAATGTATCAAAACTTTCAGGGAAATGGGAATCCAACGCCAAAAGAGTAGTCCATACACACCACAACAAAATGAACTAGTAGAAGTCAAGCATAAACATCTTCTTCAGATCACTAGAGCCTTACTTTTCAAAGCTAAATTACTTAGAGGATATTGAGGAGAAGCATTGTTAACAGCTACATACTTGATAAACTGAATCTTAACCAAAGTCTTGGGATGGATGAGTCCTTTTGAGAAACTACACAAAAGAAAGCCCAATTATGAACATCTAAAAATATTTGATTGCCTCTGCTTTGCCTTAGACAAAACACCAAATTGAACAAAATTGGATCATAGGTCAAAAAGGTGCATTTTTCTTGGATGCATGTTGACAAATTCACTGGTTCATGTATATTTTCATATCATTTGGATGAGTTTTTATTACTAAAAGTGTTCTTTATGACTTTATTTGATTATTATTTGAATTATTATGCCTTACATTTAATCTGTGTTTATATGGGCAAAAATTGTCATATTTTGATTTAACTATAATAAATTAATTTTTGGACAACTGATGCTATTTTATTTAAAATTTTTATTGCAAGGTACTTCAAAAAAATTAGAGCTCAGACAGATTACAAAGCGTATAGAGTTATGGACTTGGACACTAAAACAGTGTTCGCATCAAGAGATGTTATGTTTTATGAGAGCAATTTCCCTTTTGCAGAAAAAATTATAAACACTACACAAGAACTTGAACCCTTGTTCACAAGTACCTTAACTAATGAAGATGCAAATTATCCTATACAAACACCTATCATGACTATTACCCTACCAATAGAACATAGTTCCCAGCCACCTAATTACTCTCTACCCGACAACTCACCAGACCAAAATATAGTACCAATTATTCCCACATAAAGAAAAAGCAGCTGAACACACATAATCTTCCAAATACCTGCAAGATTATGTCCTTCAAACCACAGCACAACAATCCACTCATTCCCTTGATTATCGTAATATAGCATTACAAGTCTATTGTCCTGCAAGAATAAATGAAGAAAGGTTAAGAATGCTGAACATCAAACACAGCAATAGCTACAACAACTATATAGGTAATGTCTCTAGAACTTTTGACCTTTATCTTATGAAACTGCTAGTAAAGATAAAAGGTGGGTGAGTTCTATGAATGAACAATTGCCTGCATTAGAGAGGAATGGAATTTGGAAACTTATAGAACTACCTAAAGGGAAGAAGGTCATAGCCTCGAAATGGGTATATAAAGTGAAGAGCAACTCAGATGGGACAGTGGAGAAATTGAAATCCAGACTTGTAGCCAAGGGATTTTGTCAAAGAGAGGGAGTTGACTATTCAGAACTTTTTTCTCCTTTGGTAAAGGTGGTAACAATAAGAATATTCTTAGCTATAGCTGCTTCTAAACAATGGCCAATACACCAATATGACATCAATGATGCTTTTCTTCACGGTTATCTAGAAGAAGAGTTATATATGCTACCTCCACAAGGCTACACCAAAGCTAAAGAAGGACAGGTATGCAGACTAATCAAATCAATCTATGGCATAAAACAAGCTGGGAGACCGTGGAACAAAAAGTTATCCTCTAAGCTATCCTTAATGGGGTTCATTAAATCAGAAGCAGACCACTGTCTATACACTAGGGGCACAAAGGATGACTTCATGGTAGTAATCATATACGTAGATGATGTTTTAATAACAGGTGCAAATGAAGAACAAATGGATTCAGTTAAGAAAACATTGAATGCAGAATTTACTATGAAGGATCTAAGATATGTAAAGTTTTTCTTGGGAATTGAAATAGCAAGAGCAGAGGATGGAATGATAGCTACCCAAGGTAAATATATGAGAGACATCCTGCAAGAGACATATCTACTGGATTGTTCACCTTGTGCAATACCCATATTTCCTGGAATGAAATTAAGCATTGAAAAAGGTGAGTTACTTGAAAAACTAGAAGAGTACAGAAGACTGGTGGGGAGACTACATTACTTAGACCTGATATCAAATACATTACACAATAACTTAGCTAGTTCATGAGTAACCTAGGCTATTGCACTGGGAAGCAGCTAAAAGAGTACTGAAATATCTTAAGGGAACTCAGATCTTAGGAATCTTCTACGCAGTAGAAGAAAACCCTTACCTCATAGCTTTTTCTGACTCAGATTGGGGAAGTTGCGTCTTCTCCAGATGCTCCTTAACAGGCTTCTGCGTGTTTCCTCGAAAAATCGCCAATCTTGTGGAAAATGAAGAAACAACCAATCGTGAGTCATTCATCAGCTGAATTGGAGTACAAAAGCCTAGCTTCGACTACTTGCGAATTAAAATGGATAACACAGCTACATCACACCTTTCATCTTAAGATTAAGAAACTCATACCTTTATATTGTGATAACCAAGCTGCGATCTACATCTTGAAGAAAGCACCTTGAAATCGACCTTCATCTGGTTCGCAACTGTACGAACTTAGGGTTCTTTGAGTTAAGATAGGTGAACTCCACTAGTCAACTCGCAGACCTATTTACGAAGGCTTTCACCGCACGAATGTTTTTGGGTGTCGTTACAAGATCGGAGTTGTTGGTTTTCAAACAAAACTTCATCTTAACCGAAGCATGATGGAAGACCCAAAATGCATTAATAACTCTAGGCTTGATACAAAATAGCAGGCCCATGGTGATTGGTGATCTTTTGTTCTTGTTTTTAAAACTTTTGTCCTTTTCTTCTCTACCACCTTTGTGGCCCTATACATAGTAAATAGATAGGTAGTTTTTGTACAGTTAGCAAATTCATCCGTTAGTATTTCCCTTGATTTTAGGAAACCTAACCAATAGAAAAAGAGTTATGGATGTATAAATATTGTCCTGAAAGTTCAATACAAACACGAAAGAATTTCTCTTTCTTCACATTCTATCTCTGTGCCTATTTTCCTTCAATCATTTTCAGTCACCAATAGTTCTTCAGCAAGCTTTTGAGTCACTGATGATTCTTCAGCAGGTTTTGGAGTAACTAATGGTTCTTCAGTTGTCACTATCAATGCTGTGACCTTACCCATCTCTACCGTTTCATGTTTCACCAGCTCCACTGGTTTATTATCAGCTTCAGGTACCTGCTTCTCTCCTTCTTTCTGCAAATTAAATCATTAGAGATATGTGACAAAAATCAAGCAGTCACTAACGGACAGTAATGGATTAGGTTGGCTACCATTGGCGTAGGGAACAAAAACATGTCCCGGAATATTTCGAATTTATATGAGTGCCAGATCAAATTAGAGCATAAAGACAAATTTTCGGAGTGAACCTGGCTCAATGCCAAGCCTACATTTACCATATTTGTTCAACTAAGACAAAATCCTTACCACGAGATTTGCAAGTGGATCGTGGGCCATCACATAGAGTAGCCGCTAGAAGCCACTAGTTAAATGTGCCTGATCTGTAAACGATATTTTTATGTTTTATTGTCGGTCCAAAATTGCCAATGTTGTGGAAAGCAAAAAGAGATTGACTATAAAATTAAAAATTAAAAATTAAAAATAAGGACAACCACAATTTGATTCAAACACATAATATTGATAAGCTATTTCCTTTTCATGCACAAAATTAAGTAGAGAAGTGTCGAAATAAAAAGAAATTAATATATATTTGAAATTTTTATACTAATTTTCAATTAAATTATAATTAGCACGTTTTTAGATTTATAATTGCATATGCATACGAAATGTTAAAAGTCCCAAAAAAAGAAGGAAAATTATAACTACTAGATGTTAAAAAAATTATATGTACAAATTTTGACTAAAAACTTATAAAGTGACGTTTAAGTCTATAAAAGGTCTAAGTAGGTTAGGCTAGCTATTTCCCAAAATCATCTATACATCCAGTAGTTATCATCAAACCATGGCTCTTCCCTCGGTTGCTTCCTCTTCAATTCGCAGTGTCACAAGCTTGCCTCCAAGAAACCAATACTTGCTGCTTGGTTCATCAAACTATAGTCGTTTTAACCGAGCTCAAAGCAGGGTTGTGAACAAACTTTCCGACCAGACCATAACCAGAAGATCTGGGAATTACCAACCTGCTTTATGGGACTATGAATATATCCAGTCGCTAACAAGTCACTTCGTGGTATTGTCTTCTTGTTGCTTTCATTCTCTTTTCGATGGTGTGGAAGGTACTTCAGTCTGTACTCGTTTGTGCAGGGGGAATCGTACACAAAAATGATGGACAAGCTCAAGGAAGATGTGAGAGCGTTGCTTGGGAATAAAAAAATGAACCGTTTGGATCAGTTGGAACTGATTGACACAATTCAGAGACTTGGGGTTGGTTATGTTTTCGAGAATGAGATAAGAACCGTATTGGAGAGAATATACAAGGACAAGAAGCAGAGTAATGCCTCGTCGAATAATGATTTGTACACTGAAGCTCTTGAGTTCAGACTCTTAAGACAACATGGTTTTAAGGTTCCACAAGGTACGAGGAGAGATATTTAATATTGAGCAATGAGCTCTTCATCATCAATCTAATATACATGGAAAACTGCAGAGGTTTTCGACAACTTTCAGGATAGTGAACAGGACTTCAAAGCATGCCTGTGTGAGGACACAAAGGGACTGCTGTCTCTGTACGAGGCATCGTTCCTTGTGGAAGAAGGTGAGAGCATCTTAGAGGATGCAAGAGATTTTGCAGGGAAATACCTTCAAGAGTATGTGAAATACAACAAAGGTGATTACATTTCCTTGTTAGCTAGTCATTCCCTGGAGCTCCCGTTACATTGGAGAATGCCGAGGTTGGAAGCCAGGTGGTACATGGATGTGTACCAGACTAAACAATCCATGAACCCTATACTTCTCGAGATTGCGAAAATGGAGTACAACAGGCTCCAGGCAATTCACCAGGAGGATCTAAAACGAGCATCCAGGTAAGACTGTGTTCCCATGCATTTATAAGTAGAAAAAATGGAAACAACTCTTTCTCAAAAGGTTCTGTTTACTTCCCTGTTTTTAAGGTGGTCGCTTCACACGGGCTTTAAAGAAAAACTGCCGTTTGCAAGAGATAGGATAGCAGAGTGCTTCATGTGGACAATTGGGGTCACAATGGAGCCTGAATATGGCTATTCCAGAACAGAGTGCACGAAAGTCAATCAAATCATAACAGCGATTGATGATATTTATGATGTGTATGGAACATTGGATGAACTTGAGCTCTTCACCTCCGCCATTGAAAGGTTAGTCTACTTAACAATTTATTTTAGTCTAATTAAGTCTGATTTGATTTAGCTTGAAATTATTTAGATAAGATCAAGTCAACGGGATTTGATTTATTTCAAAATTAATAAATAAAGCTTAATTTAATAATTAAGGCTTATTTTTAATTCGATTATTCAATTTTAAATAGAATTAAAATCAAATTTAACTATCTTTTAATTACAACATTATTGTAAATTAATTAGATTCAATTTAAGTCAAAAAACTTAAAATCAAAGATTATATTAAATTTAACACAACTCGAACAATACTAATCAAACTTAATTAAAATTAAGACTCTAAGTTTTAAAATAATTTTAAACTCAAATCTTAGAAAACTAAAACTCACTTTATCTATTATCAAACTTACATATAATTATTTTAATCATTAACATATCTTATATTATATTCGATATTAGAAGTTAATTTTGAACCTGAGTTTGGCACGTTACCAAATTTATATATAATTATTCTTCTTATACCATATATATAGCATGTGCATATGCAATACCATTTTTAATGTTTGATTTCAGGTGGGATATAAATATGATGGACAAGCTTCCATATTACATGAAGTTACCTTTCTTTACTCTAGTCAATTTCGTAAATGAAGCAGTTGATGCTGCTCTTCGAGAACAAGGCGTTGACATCTCTTACTACCTTAAGAAATCGGTAGTTAATCTATACATTAAGAAGTACATTTTGTCTTCCAGCGTTTACGTACGAATCGAACCTTTCTCTAACATACGTTTCTTCAGTGGATAGACTTATGCAAAGGTTACTTACTGGAACACAAGTGGTATCTCGGTGGATATAAGCCAACCCTCCAAGAATTCTTGGACAATGCATGGATAACCGTAGGAGCTACAGTGTCCCTGGTCCACACATATTTTGTAACAGCAAACCCAATCACAGAACAAGCTATGGAATCACTCAAGGAAGATAAGTACCCTAATATCATCAAATGGTCGTCAATTATTATGAGACTAGCAGACGATCTTGAAACATCTTCGGTAATCCTTATTAACTTTTTTTTTTTCCTGCATGGTTTTCTTCGTACTCCGCAGTTTGTTTTGTACCAGTTTTTGATCTTCTTTTTTTATGTTTTTAAACAGCGAGAGTTACAAAGGGGTGATGTTCCAAAATCAGTACAGTGTTACATGCACGAAACAGGAGCTTCTGAAGAAGAAAGTCGTGAACACATACGGTACTTGATCAGGGAGACATGGAAAATGATGAACAAAGAGGCAACAAGCGATAGTTCGTTTTCCAGAGACTTTCTTCGAATGTGTATGGACTTTGGAAAAGTGACGCACTGTTTCTACCAACATGAAGATGGGTTCGGCATTGTTGATCGTGAAAGTAAGGATCGGTTCTTGGCACTGCTTGTTCAACCTGCTTCTTAGAGAAAATATTGCTCATGTTTTTTAGTGGTTTTTCTGTTTTTAGCTCGATCTATAATAAAAATTAATCATGAAAAACCGAAGGGGTTAATTAATTCCGCAAACTTATTTGGCACCAACAAAATAAAATCAAGCAAAACTGAAATAAAAAAACACTAGAAATTTGGTAACGCAGTTCGACACATCTTGTCTACGTCTGTGGGGCCCTCACCTAGATTAATTATTTTCACTATAGTTCGACAAAAATTACACAAGATTGATCTAACCCCGTACCACTCAATCTATGTAACTAATCCACAACCTAACTACCTGTGAAAGATTTTCACGCCCAATAACACGACCGACTCGTGTTAACCTCGTTCGAGGATTTTCCTAACTATTTCTGCTCAAACGCAAAAACAAATAAAACAAGAAAACAACAATATGTATATCTAAAATTGTTCACTGATATAAACAAGTCACTGCACCAATAAGTCAATTACCTATCAGCCATGAAATCTCCTTTATGTCGCAGCTAATAGACAACTTCAAGGAATCAGAAAAAAATCAACAACTTCGCATAATACTTAGACTGCTTATCAGGGATAAAACAATGAAAAATAGCTGCTCCAAGACCACCACGCAATCAGCTCAAAAACAGAGGATCAAAAGAAAAATAGAGCAGCAATAAAAACTTCAACTTTAATTCACAACTCTCTTTTCCAAAGCCAGAACACATGCGCAGCCCATCAACATCAACATCACTATATATCACACACCAAAGACACGTTATGCATTATATAAAACCAATGAACTTTTTTCCAATTATCACACACATGCCCAATAGTCTTCAATTGCCACAACCCCTTTTAGGATTTTTTAAACGTGCGTAATCACCAAGACTTTTTCCAAAACAAGGATATATGCACATATATGGATAGACTTCAAAGATTCCACCGAAAATAATAGACTTTTACCCAAACAAGGAGATATGCATACCTATTGGATAGACTTCAAGATTCCACCTAAATATCTTCTCAATTTCCATCATAAATGCAATTTTATATGTCCAATTTAAAATGCCAAAATTAAATAAGGAATATATAAAATATATTCTAACAATCTCCCCCTTTTTGGCATTGTTTGTCACAAATATGAAACTCCCCCTAAATAACATAATTGGACATATAAATCAAATGCACAATCCATATGACAAGTACTCTCCCTTAATCAACATCAAATTCTCCAATCATCCAAATTTCTCCCCCTTGGGACAAAAAGATGCCAAAAAGTACAACAAATAGTCACGCATATACCTTAAAATCTTCCCCTGAATGGAACATTCACCATAAACATCCTGATGTCTCCCCCTTGAGACAGAACGGTATCAAAAGGCATAATCATAATAATCAACCATAGATGCAGCGGAAGAATCATAAGCATGCCAATATGATAATTTGCCACCATTCAAAACACTGAGAGATATGCCTGAAAGCGAGAGAGATACTCAAGAGAATTTCATATCGATGAGAGAGCTGAGGAGTCTTCGGTGGCGTCAAATAGAAGACACGTTGCAAACTACTAAAAAGATGAAACGACAATAGCAACATAAAACTAAAGAACAAAAAAAATTCTTTTCTTTTTCTTTTTCGTTTTTTTGTTTTTTTTTTGTATTTAACAACACTAAAAGAAACTTCAAAAATGTAAAGCACACTGTCCCTGTGCCCTTTGAAGAATCTTAAACCTGGTGTTTTTCTTTGGCTCGAATGAAGATGTATAACACAAGTTTCCTGTAAGTTCTTGATAACCAACTCTTTTTTCTTCTTTTGTTTTTCTTCTTTCGCTCACATCCCCACATTTTCTGCTGGATGGTTTCTTCGGATTCGAGATAAAGAGCTTCGGTTCAAATCAACTTTCATTGTTTTAGTTGGTTCATCATCTGAAATGGCGAAAGTTCTTGATTTCTGATTACTTCCTCGTGATAACTAGCAGTAAACCACTTTCTGCAGCTGCTCTATCTGCAGTAACTAGCTATGAGTCACTTTCTACAGTTACTTCATCCGCAGTAACTAACTGCAAATCTGGGCATTTTCTTGTTTTTCTTTCACTACATTTTTATGCTTGTACTTGACCCTTTCTAATCCATACTTGCTTCGATACCATGGGATGCTGCTGAAAATTTAATGAAGAGTGTCTATATTTTTGGTTATGAGTCCTTTGAAACATCATTCGTAGTAACTAACAACATCTTGGCCTTATATGTCCAATGACTCCACAAAAATGACATGTGGGTATAAATCTTCGACTCTTTTTCGATGCTTCTATCTTTTGGGCTGATATGGACATTTCAAACTTTTCTTCATTCACTTTCGAACACTCGCCTTTATAGCCTATGCCTTCGAAGTTTCCTTTAACTTTACCAGTTTCTATCAACTTATCAAGTTTTTCGTTGCCTCCATTCAACAGCCTCAATCCCTTTTCAGTACTCACCAATTTCATTCTAGCTTCACCAAGCTCATCCAAAGTTAACATCAGCTTCTTTTCTAATTCTTGTATGGTATTTTTCAGGCAAAGATTCTCTTCCTCCAATCTTTCATTCTTTCTACACGTTTTCACCCATTTTTCATATATAGCTTTGTAATCCTCATAAATATCCCCATTTTTATCATCAAGATCACTTCTGTCACTGTCATAGTCTGATATAGAATCTCGAGCTGAACTGATTTTGGAAATTTTCAAAATTTCTCCCTGTTCTGTTGTCAGTTACTTCCTTCTCAGTTACTGTTAAGCAAGTAACTGGACTTTTGCTGTGTAATATAACTAATGCAGCATTATTTGCTATTTCTTCTTCAATGCCGAAATCACTTTCAGATTTATTTTTGCTCCAGGAGGTTGTGAAGGACTTTCCTCTTTATTTCTTCAACGTGTTAGCACATTTGGATTGAATATGTCCAAATCCCTGACATTCATGACACTGTATTCTTCTTTCCTTCCATTAGTCTCTTTGTGCCTTGACTTGTTGTCTTCGGTTATTACTTGATGAACTTCCACCATATTGTCTAGAGTCAGGTCTGTTCTTTTTTATTTTTTTCAACCATTTACTGAAATTTCTAGTGAGCAATACCATGTCTTCATTCTCATCTGACTCGTCTTCTGCATTGTTCACACTTTTTGCGGCTTTCACTTTCAATGCCAATCATTTGCTTCTTTCTTGCTTACCTCTTAAGAGATTCATCTCAAAATTTGTGAAAATGCCGATAACTTTTTCCAATGACAGATTATCAATGCAATTTTGGGAATAAATCTCGGTGGCAACGATCTCAGCGTTTTCTTGACCAATTTCACATTAGAGTACTTCTTCCCTAGTTGATGAGCTTGATTGGCTATATCTCTCAATCTTTCATGAAAATCTCCAATAGTCTCATTCTCATCCATCTTCAACTCTTCAAACTGCACAGCTAACATCTGTAGTTTTGACGATATCACAGATTTAGACCCTTCATGAATAGTATGCAACATGTCCCACGCTTCTTTTGTTGTTTCACACGCTGAAATCATTAAGAAGCATCCTTTGTCAATAGCACTGAATATCGCATGTATTGCTTGTGAATTTCCCAATGCACTTTCTTCTTCCACTCTTGTCCATTCAGACGGATCTTTTTGAACTGCCTCTCCTTTATCATCAATGATCATTGGATGCGTCCAGCCATGTACTACTGAATGTCAGGCTCTCGTGCTCTGAGCTTGAATAAAGAATTTCATCCGGGATTTCCATGATGGATAATTTGATCCATCCAATAGTGGTGGTCTGGTGATTGATGCTCCCTCTCTCGTAGCCATGTCTGTGAATCTAGGATCTACACCAACTTGCTACCAAGTTTTGTATCGGTGACCTTTCTCTGATACCAAATGAAAAACCGAAGGAGGTTAATTAATTCCGCAAACTTATTTGGCACCAACAAAATAAAATCAAGCAAAACCAAAATAGTAAAAACACCATAAATTTGGTAATGCAGTTCGGCACATCTTGCCTACGTTTGCGGGGCCCTCACCCAGATTAATTACTTTCACTGTAGTTCGACAAAAATTACACAAGATTGATCTAACCCCGTACCACTCAATCTATGTAACTAACCCATAACCTAACTACCTGTGAAAGATTTTCACGCCCAATAATACGACCGTTTCGTGTTAACCTCGTCAGAGGATTTTCCTAACTATTTATGCTCAAATGCAAAAACAAAAAAACAACAATTTCCAGATCTGAAATTGTTCACCGATATAAACAAGTCACTGTACCAATAAGTCAATCACCCATCAGCCATGAAATCTCCTTTATGTCGCAGCTAATAGACAACTTTAAGGAATCAGAAAAAAAAAATCAGCAACTTCGCATAATACTTAGACTGCTTATCAGGGATAAAACAATGAAAGATAGCTACTCCAAGACCACCACGCAATCAGCTCAAAAACAAAGGATCAAAAGAAAAACAGAGTAGCAATAAAAACTCCAACTTTAATTCACAACTCTCTTTTCCCAAGCCAGAACACATGCGCAGCCCATCAACATCAACATCACTATATATCACACACCAAAGACACGTTATGCATTATATAAAACCAATGAACTTTTTTCTAATTATCACACACATGCCCAATAGTCTTCAGTTGCCGCAACCCCTTCTAGGATTTTTTAAACGTTCGTAATCACCAAGACTTTTTTCAAAACAAGAAGATATGCACATATATGGATAGACTTTAAAGATTCCACCGAAAATAATAGACTTTTACCTAAACAAGGAGATATGCATACCTATTGGATAGACTTCAAGATTTCACCGAAATATCTTCTAAATTTCCATCATAAATGCAATCTTATATGTCCAATTTAAAATGCCAAAACTAAATAAGGAATATATAAAATATATTATAACAAATCAAATTTAAAGAAAAGATTATCTTCATTATTGATAAAATTAAAGTTTAATTAAATAAAAATTATTAAATAAAAACAAACTCGCTTATAAAGAATAATTAATAATCAATTAATTTTTAATAATTGTTAAGATAAATTGAATAAAAATATAATTAATTTAAAATATATTTAGTTGAATCCGCCAAATTTATTTGGCTTTTATAATTAATCTTAACCATTAGACTTTCACTTGGATCTAGTACGACCACGTATAGTAGCCATAAGTTGAATGTGTTTGATATAGTACTTATATCTCATCGACGGTCCAAAATTGCCAATGTTATGAAAGATGTGCGAGATCGATTATGAAATTAAAATTTTAGCATTGAAATTAAAATTTCAATTTAGATTATAATGAGCAAGTTTATAGATTTATCATTGCAAAAGAAAAGAGAGCTAATCATTCACTATATGCTCATTTTAATGGTAGATGATGTAAGTAATGTACGAAGATTGACAATATTAATTATAAAATTAGTATAAAAGTTTAAATCATTTAAATTTTATTTTAAATAAATAGTTATTAAAAATTTAAGATTTCAAAGTGAATTTCTCATTTAAAATGATTAATTTATTTAATTTAGACATATCCTTAAAACTTAAAACAGAGAAGTTGTAATAATAAATTAGAATTTAAGTAAAAGTTATTCACATCAACTTGTGGTTATTATATATCTAGTCGTAATTACCAATTATGCGTTTCTTGATTGGCATATCACAAGCTTGCCTCCCAAGATTTGTTGCCTCTAAGAAACCAAGCTTAATTGGAAGTTCAACCTTCCCATTGAGCGTTTCCTGATTGACATATCACAAGCTTGCCTCCAAGAAATCAATATTTGTTGACTCTAAGAAACCAAGCTTAATTGGAAGTTCAACCTTCTCATTGAGCTTGACAGGCAAAATTTATGTTGGATCCCGTTTCCGAGACCCAACTTCTTACCTGAACCCATACTTACACTTAACACTTGAACCTCACTGCTTAAACACTTGATCATGGCACTCTTGAATATAATTCAAATCGAAAGAAAACAATAACAACAAGCTGAAATGGATCACATAATGAAATGGGAATCAGACACATGAATCGGAATAACAAGTGAAATGAAACAAATACGAAGCTGATAGGATCGAATACAAATGTGAGACAAAACGGTCAATTGAAACTGACATTTCAAAATCCCGACATCCGAGGCGTGAACATAGAAAATCTTGTCGCGTTGGAAACCCTTATGACTTAACCTATCCGAAAGTCGATGTACTTTTTTTTTTCTTTTGGTCTTGCTTTCTTTTGCTTTTCATCTATAACTCATACTAAAATCTCATCTTACTTGATTCTTCTTATTCATCACATTAAAATTTGCATTCCTTATCATACTATCTCATGCTCATGCCAAAAAACCCTTAAATACATATACCATTAAAAATTCGGCAGCATAACGACTGCACTTTAACCTATCCAAAAATCTTCAAATAGAAAAATTCACTTCTAATAACATCACACATACATCATGATCAACCGGACCCTCCGTCCGGATCTCAATGACAACGCAAACCTAGATTCTCAACCACTTCTAATCATTTTCATAACAAATCATAATCATCACATTTAAACTCATATCCCATCATCCAGTACATTCATCCATATCTAAATATCCATACATATGTCCTAATTGCATTCATCATCTCAATCCAATTAATATACAAAACTAAATTGCGCAATTATAACTAATACACATTTGCTAATTCCATAACTCATGACTCAAATTCTTATACAATTGCATAATCCCAAAATAATACATTATGAATCGAAGGCTTACAATATTCTAATGGCATTCTCAAGCCATAGACCATTCCCAATAATCTTAAAACAAATACAGTTGACAAATCATGTACAACTCATCGATGTCTTGGCGTCTTTCATCCAATCTCCTGCATGAATACCGGAGATGGGGATGAAAGGGGTGAGCTCGAAGCTCGTGGATAACATGTTTATTAAACAAATAATAAGCAAAAGCATTTTCAAACCTTTCTTTCCGTTGATTGAAACCAGTGAAGGGTTACTTCTCAAAATTTCTCAAATTAAAAAATCTTTCATAAAGCTTTACAAATCGTTTTGCAAAACTCTCATAGTTGAAAATCCAAATTCTCATTTGTCAAACTTTCAAAACATTGAACACATGAAATGCATTTCATATATATGCAGCATATTCTAAACAAAGTAAAACATATAACAAATCAATCGGTTTGGGTCGGTCCAGTAAAAGCAGACGTCTTGCACATTTCATAATGGTCATGTGCGCAGAAATGAAACACATAGGGAGTCCAAACGGAGTTCCTATGCCACTAGCGAACAGCCGGGAGAAGGCTTTAAAGCGAGACCAGGTCTCGACTCCACATGAAGGACCTAACCAAACCCATGTAACACGTATTCAAGCTTAAAACTTATATTGCCCGAAGGCACATTTTGAAAATTCCATTTTCATGTAATGTCAAAATCAACATGATGTTAACCATTCATAATATCACACAATCATTCACATAATCATATCACACTAATTCACATAATCAACTTACTAATCAATAAAACACATGAAACTCAATGTATATGTCATCTTTAACAATTTAACTTCAAAAATCCATTTAATAGACAGTTCAAGTCATTTATAGAGAAATAGTCCGAACCATTGCGGAAAGTTTCATAAATCATTTCAAAACAATGACGTTCACATTTTATAAACCTTTTCAATTGCAATTGGTTCAATCATTGGTAAGACCATATCTTATAAAACCAACAATTAGAATTGCTCATAATTTGAAAAATAAACATATCACCCACCTTTAATTCCATGCCATAAGCTTGCTCCAATCCTCAAGTTGATCTTTCCTTCACTCTCACTTCCAACTTAAAATCACCTAAGCCATAAACCACCCAATCCAAAACATTCTCATTATATTTCTCAAAATTGATGTCATGATTTACAAGCCCATAAGATTTCTAACCTCTTTACATCATAATCTTCCACACAATTTTTACTCATATACTTTAGCATAAATTCCAAATCACTTCTCATCCATAAATCAACATGACCCAAAGTATAAACACTAAAATTAACCCCATACATAACAAACCCATAACTACCTTAGGATAAATCAACTAAAATCTCAAGAAAAACTCAATTTTAAACTCATCTCTTACCTTTCTCTCCCTAAATTTCGAAATCCTTCATGGCATGGAGAGTAAATCTCTTCTCCATCTCTCCTTTCCTTCAAGAATCTATGGAGAAAGTCAAGCTAGAGGGGTTAGAACCCTACCTCTTCTTCCTCCTTCTTCTTCTTCTCCCATGAGCTCTTCCTCTCTTTTCTTTCTTTCTCTCATTTCTTCTTTCTTCTGGAATTTTTGAGGGTCTTCCTCTCTTCCACGACCCTACCCCTCTTTGAAATGCCAAGAAATTAAAATTTGAAGGTAAAAGACCTTCTTGCCCTTGTCTTTTAAGCCTTTAACTCAAAACCTTAAGTTAACTTCCTGTTTTGCCCCTGAACATCTCTTTAAGTTATGCTCACTTTTGGACAATTTTTTCTCAAATCTAAATGAGGGAATTTGCTAAAAATTCCTTCTAGAGAATTGTTCCTCTATGTCTTAGCTTCATAATGCCTCAAGAATCGTCCAATTCAGAGCACTATATCAAAAGTTATAGTCCAAACATGTCGGACATATCATTTGCTAACACATTTTCTAGCAATTCACTTCCTTCCACACATAAACATTCTTAAAGGCTAACTTAAAATTTGGTTTCTTCATAACAATTGTAGCCCCATGTCTTAACTTTATTATGCCTCAAACATCGCTTCAATCGGATCTCTACAGATCCCGAAATTCGCAAAGTACTCAACTATGTTCAGAAACTTTCTTGACTCACTATGATTCACATAATCTTACTCAATTAAATCTCTAAAATTTATAATTTTCACATAATCATGAACTTCATTGTCTTAGGAATCCAACGCTTCAAGAACCGAGTCATTCGGATGTCGGACGGAAAAGATATAAGCAAATGATTTGACAAAGTCGGATGAGGAAGGAAAATAGCAAGCTCAGAATGAGACAAAACATTCTGATTATCATGTGATTCAATCAAACTTTTTCAATTCAAATCAAATTGATACAAATTTTTATGGAGAGAAAGATACATATGTTAGGGATCCAATGCTTCAAGAATCGCCTCAATCCGAGGTCGGATACGTGAGTTATGATTAAAACAACTCAACATGTTCAAAACAGAAATCGATTTGAAACTCTTTTGGCGCAAATTCCATAACGTTCTCTAAAAATATTCAAATTACTTAGTTCTTGCTCCATTTGAAATATAAGATCAATATCTACAACTCGTATTAGAGGCCTCGAAACCAAATTCGGCCTCAAAACTGGTCAAAATTACAAATTCTCCAAGGTGACCCGTAGCTGTCCGTTAAACGGACAGGCATGTCCGTTTAACGGACACGTACGGCCAAAATGATACCAAACCATCCGAGAAAATCCGTTAAACGGACATACACATAGCAAGGGGTCCTTTTGACCCGTAGCTGTCCGTTAAACAGACTCCCATGTCCGTTTAACGGACATGCTAATTTTCACAACTTTTTCAATCTTTTTCCTATGCTTCTCTCATTCAAACTACCATCACATACTCTTATAATCTCCACATATTCACTTATTCAAAGGCCTAAACACTTCATAACAATTCTAGCAACAAATTCTATTCATGAACTTCTCAAAACTCAACTAAATTGGTTCATCAAAACCTCAACTTTCAAACATGTCATCAAGCTGTCACTAACATAAATCTTATATAACATCATAACTTGCATCAACTATATCTCTTAACTCCGATATCGAAATCTTTCATACTTAGTCTCGTTGGAAAGATAAAAGATCAAGCTACAACTTCAAAGAAGGCAACTTTGGCCAATACTATTTCAATCATTCCTTAATTTCCCTTGAATCAGCATATACATTTAACATTCATCCTAAACTTCACTTTCTTAAATGCACACCATTAATAATAATTCAACTATCATTTGGAATTTATCCAAATCTCAACCTCAATTCATATGATTTCTTACATTCCATATCATCTTGTCATTTATAATCTCTTACTTTTTGCATAAGATCTCACATATATAACCATAATTCATACTTAAGATTTCCCAACTCATATCTTTACATAACTCACATTTCCTCATCTATAACACAAATCACATATAAAACACTCATTTGATTTCATTTATTATTTCTAAATTTCGCTTCAAGGTTCGGGGTCCAACAATTTAGGCGAGGATAAGTACTTGCAGTCATAAGAGACCTTGAACTTTAATACTTCATCACCACTACACCCTCTTAAATTTTTAGTGTCGATACAGATCAAGCCACTGACTATACAGACTACAAAACCTGGCACATAACAGATTAGCTACTATTATGTTGGTTGCTCTCAACCATTAGAGAAAAATTAATTGGTTAGGTAAATCATTCCAACTCCTCCCACCAAGTATATTATACATCTTTCAGCAAAATATATCGTCATCTTAATTTTTCCCTTTTTCATTATCAAGAAGTAGAGGGAAAATAATGAATCAAGCAAAAATAGCAACAAAGTTATCAAAGAGATATAAAACATGTCATGCTCAAAATTATAAAAAGCAAAGATATATCATTTAACTCTTAATTCTCCCCTTTTGTCATTATAAAAAAATATATCTACTTTTCTCCTGCATTAAAGTTGAGAATTTTTCATAGAAGGATAGATTTGTAGCATCAAATATCATATTATCAACATATAATCTGTACTATAAGTAAATCATTCTCCATTCTCTTAATAAATAAGGTTTTATCTACCTTTTCTCTTTTAAAATTATTCTCAAGTAGAAAATTAATTAACCATTCATACCATACTCGAGAAGCCTACTTTAGATCATACAGAGCTTTAAATAACTTCATTTAATTGGGATGATATTCGTTCTCTAGAGATTGCTTAACAAACACTTCTTTGTTAATGTATCTATTTAAGAAGATACTTTTGACATCCATTTAAAATAATTTAAAATTTCTTGAACAAGAGAAAGCCAGTAGAATTCTAATCGACTCTAACCTAGCAATAGGTGCATAAGTCTCATCAAAATCAACACCTTCTCAATGATTGTAAGCTTGAGCTACAAGTCTAGCTTTGCTTCTTACCATCTTATCATTTTCGTCGTAGAAATCTTAAAATTTTCTTCCATAATCGCTCCGAATTGATGAAACGAAGTACCCTTTTTCAATCTAAATTTTTCTGCAAAACTTCATTTTTTTTCTTTCAATATAGTTGAAATGTGATATTTCACTTGTCATGTATCTTAAACACCCACTATCAACTATCTATTGATTTTCTCTTGTCTCTGTCTTGAAGCATATTTGCAAAAAGTACTATCTCATTTTACGTACCCAAATTTTTCAGTCCTTTAGGTTAGTGGTTTGACCAGTTGGTCTCCAAACATATATTTGAAATATTTTTCTCTTTCTAAAAAAGTTACAAGAATGGTTAATATGACCATGTTTACCATAGTGGAAACACGGGACAGATGAATAAAAATTGATATAATTTTTGCTATATATCAAGTTCCTGTTGTTTTGACTATAACTACTGCTGGATTTGACAAAGAAGTTCTTGCATGACCTGATATTATTGTTTTCATTGTATCCTATTCCGGCCTTATCAAAAATGCATTTATCATTACCAAGAAATGCATCAAGGTTGTTCCTTCCATCAATGAAATTTGCTAAATCTTTTTCTAGAGATAAGATCTTTCCATCACTTTTTTCTTTCTCAAGTTCTAAGGTAGCAACTTTTTTTTTTCTAACTGTGTTACCTATTTATAATCATTTTTAGCAATGTATTTTCCAAACTTAGCTACTCTTTCTTCTAGAATTTCCTTTTTAGAAACTTTTTGCTTATAATCAACCTCAAGAGATATATTATTAGTAGCCAAATTATCATTTGCAAATTCTAATGATTTTATCTTAATCTTCAGAGATGCATTATTGCTCTTGTACTTCTTAACTTCTTTGAAATACTTCACTGTTAATGTTTTGTACTTATCATACAAGTTATAATATGCATTTTTTAATTAATCAACTTCAATATCAGAGTTAAAATAATATACCTCATCATCTCCTGATTTAGCCATAAAACAGGCGTTGTTGACTTCTTCAGGCTCTTCTTCTTCTTAGCTTTCAAAATCCTCATCTGACCAGGCTACTTTTAATGTCATTCCTCTTCTGTAGAAGGATCCTTTATCTCATCTAAGCTCGGTTTCATGGATCATCAAATTCCCTCATAGCTGTTGAAGGCATTTTTTTCATTAGAATTAATGGCATTTTTCCTTAATTTCTGGATTAATTATTGGGTTATATATATATTTTTCTTACTAAATTGTTTAATTTACCTGAATTTGCATTTATAATTGTTCATGTTTAATTAAAGAAATGCGCTTATAAAGACCACAACCGTCGAAGGCAAATCATTTGGCGAAAAAGGAGCAATAAATTGTCAAATCAGGATATGAAGACAAGAGAAAAATACAACAAGAAAATCACGCTTCAGCTACAAAAGGAGGCTGTAGCGTGCGTAGAGTTGATAGAAGGCAGAAGAGGACGACGCACGCAGCCAAGGAAAATAGAAGAAGATGTGACACCAATATTAAGGCTGTGAGAAGATAACTAGAGGCGTGAATGAGTGAGCTTGGAGAGGACAGCTCAGGACCCACAAAAAGAAGAAATAAAAATCACCTAGAGAAGCTACGTGCATGCGGAGAAGTCGTGCGTGAGCAACAGAGAAAATTAAAGAAAAGCACGCAAGCATCCAAGAGACCACCAGCTAGATGCATTTGAGACCAACGCAAATGACTCTAATGCATGAGATGCGTGACCCACCAGGAAAAAGAGGGAGACATTGATAGAAAATGACACACAAGAGGGACCACACAATTCAAGAGGAAAACCAACTCCCTCAACGTTATTTAGTACAAGAGAAGACCCACCAACATGAGGACCCACCAAGCACTCACTCCATATTTAGGGATTCACGCACATGAAGGGGGCTCTCCATATTTTTACTCACTCATATATATTATTCCTCTCCACTCACTTGGACAAGGAGGCTCCACCAACGTTATATCACAAATCCTCTCCACTTAGGCTACATTCACTCAACGAAAACTCTTTTCCACCAAGACACCAAAGGGAGGATAGTTGGAGGATTGAATAAATAAAAGAAAAGGAACGCACAAAGGGGGTCTCAATATTTTACTCATTATATATTTTATTCCTCTCCACTCACTTGGAGAGGGGGCTATCTACGTTACACCAAAGAAAGAGGCAAGCAAAGGAGACCCACCAAGAACTCTCCACTCATATTTGAAAAGTCCACCAACTTCAAAAAAAAAAAAGAGAGAGCAAGGGCTGTTGGAAAATAACTGATGGAAGAACTAGTGGACACAAGGTTGTTGGACCCCGAATTTTTTTTACGATGTTATTAAGCATGAATTGTGATAATAGTGAGTTTATGCCTTAGGTTGATTAAATTGGGAATATTAGTGGGTTTATTTGAGGTTAGTATGGTTTAATGAGAATTATTGGGTAAAAGTTTATGAGGGCATTTTGGGAAGATTGCTTGAGTTAGATAATTTAAACTTTGAAAGGAAGGGTATAATGGTCTTTATGCTTCCTTTGACTTAAGTAAGAAATTAGAAGAAGGAAAAGGAGAAGAAAGAAAGGAAAAGAGAAGAGAAAGAAGGAGAAGCGACGTCGTGAAGGAGGAAGAGAAGAGAAGAGAGATTTCGACTTTTGAAGATTTTCGACAGTTTGAAGTGATTTCTGGGTAAGTTTCATTTTGCTTAAGCTTGTTTCGGTTGGATTAAGCTATAAGATAGGTTGAATGTAGTAGAATCCGTGGATTTAGAGCTTTAAGGCAAAACTGGTTAGATTTCGTGGGTTGATGTGTTTATGGCTGATTTTGAGGTTTGATTGAGTTAGAGTTGTAGTCTAAGGCTTGAATCAAGGCTTAGGTGTGTTGCATTTGTGTTTGGGAAAGGATTGAAGTTGGTTAATGCTGGAAATCGGGTTTCGGAGTCATTCTCTAGACCGAGAAAGGGAAGTAGCGTCGCGACGAGTAAATGTTTATTCGCCGCGATGTGCGACAGCTTGCTCGTCGCGAAGTGCGAAGGTATGCATGTCGCGACGTGCGGCATTTTGTACGCCGCGGTGAGTGGTCCGACGCCACGGCGAGCCCCCTGTTTTTAACGAGAAATGTTTAGTCTTTTGGGCATATCTTTTGGTGTAAATGTCCGTTTGAGGTGATTTTAGATTCGTTGTGAACTAGAAATAAGGGCTACAAGTTTTATGAAGAAGGGAAGTTCGGAATCAGCCTTTAAGGGTTTGGGAATTTAGATGGAAGTCAGATGTAGACTTTTAGTGCTTTACTTTTGATTGTCAAGCTTTATGGAATATTTCTTTTGCGTATTGATTGAATGAGAACTTGGTTTATTATAGGAAACCAAGCCGACCTGACCCAATCGCAAGAGGAAGGGCACCAGTGAGTCGGATACTCAAGCGATATTAGGTTGGTAATATGTTTATGGTTATTGTGTGTATGGGCAAAATGCCTTGTGTGTGCTTGCTTGCATTATGTGACATTGCTTATGTTAAATTATATGAGAAATATGGAACATGCATTATGATTATGATTATGCATGGCCTTGATAGGCCTTATGGCATTTTGTGAGAATGAAAAGAATGAAAATTATGAAAGCTTTGAAGAATGCTTTGAACATGGAATGAATGGTTATGTGTATTGTTTGGGTGAGAGAGTTACGGATGGAGTCACGTGCACGTTGACATAAAGCCTTCTCCTGGCTGCCCGCTTGAGGCAACGAGATCCTTGAGAAATCGGACTCGGATAGTTTACGGAATAAACTTTGGTTTATCCAGATCGTTTTACGGAACTCTCGAACCATTTGTGTGCATTCATAATTGAATTGACAGAAATGATGCATAATGATTGTTATGTTGAGAAACAGAAATTGCATGACCTATGTTTATATGAATGTGAATCACTTGATGAATCTTGACTTGCTATATATATACGCATATATGCTTGATTGTGTGGCTCGTTGCCAATAGCTATAAACATATATGTCACTGAGCTTCGCTGCTCACCCCATTACTCTCCCCTCCTCAGGTGCAGATCGAGACGATTGTTGACCTTGCAAGGCATCAGAAACTTCAAGCTAGTTAGGAGCCTTGTATTAAGTTAGTATTTTGGTTAGCCCGCCAGCATATCATCATAGAGCATACTCATGTATTTTGGATTTAAATTTTATTTTGTATTATGTTACATTTGAGAATACTTGCTGAATTTCCTTTGATTTGAAATGGCATGAAGCCCCTTAGTTTAGGGGGTGTTTAATTCATAGACGGGATGCATGTGTAGAATATGTGTATGTATGTGTGTGTATCGAATTATGTAATTGTATGGATGTTGGGATCGAGTCCGACGTTATGGAGCGCCCGTCGCCGGCGTAGCCCCAGGGGCCGCCTCAGGAATCGGGAATCGGGACCCGGGTCTAACATGTTTGGTATCAGAACGCCTAGGTTTAGTGTCCTTGGCTTAGAATGCATAGTAGGATGAATTGTTTGTTATATGATTATGTGTTGCATTTGATTGAGTGCATTCAGTGACATGCATAGCATGCATACATGTAGATTGACCAGTAGCTAATCCTTAGTGTTGCCATTTGAAGGAGTACGATGCTACCTCGTAGAAGGACACGAGGAGTTATGCAAGGATCTGCTGCACCTGACTCTCTGACTAGAGAGGAGAGGACTGATGAGTCGATAGCCCGTGGAATCTTGAGGCTTACGTAGGGCTAGGTAGTGAGCCTATTCCTTCGCAGACTCAGGAGTCGCCAGTTTTGCAGGAGCAAGTGCCTCCATTAGATCAAGAAATTTATTTGAGTGCACCTAGGAATTTGTGCGGCTATGGGTCGATGCCACGACCTTACCTTGACCCCAACTACTGAAGGAAGCGGTTTGATAAGTTGAGAAAGTATAGGGCAGTCGATTTCTTTGGGACATCAGATCCAGAAGAAGCCGAGACTTGGTTAAGAAAGACTGAGAGAGTGCTGGATCAGATGGAGTGTGAGGATGACGAGAGAGTCATCTATGCTACAAGTTTGCTTCAGGGAGATGCTCTACATTGGTGGGAGACCGTGCGAGCGGTCGAGATGAGACCGTAGGGTTGTCATGGCGAAATTTCTTGGTTGCTTTTAAGAAGAAGTATCTATCGAGGTTTACATTCAATGAAGAAGAGGGAGTTCCTCGGTTTGACTCGAAGGAGATGACAACAAGTGAGTTTGGCGTCAGGTTCACTCGATTGGCGAGGTATGTTTGGTTGATCTTGTTGAGGCTGCAAGATGTCGCCGGTTTGAGTCAGTGCACTTGGCTATAAGAGAAGTGATAGTGCAAATTTACATGATTTTCAGCGATTGGTCGAGCTGACTTTGAGAGTGGAAAATATAGAGAACATCGAAGTGCGATGAACAAAAGAAAGGAATAGAGCGATTCAAGAGGGAGGCGTACTAGTACTCCTATGCGAGACGAAGTGCCGGAGCTTCCTATTCAAATGAGGAGAGGAGGCGATGGTGTGAGCCGACCTAGGCCGATGAGGACTTCTCTTGTTTCTCACCAAGCCTCCACAGTGGGCGGCAGTAGAAGGGGAGATGGAGATAGGTCATTCATTTCGAAGTGTGAGCACTGCGGAAGGCCCCATAGAGGAGAGTGTTTCAGATTGACAGGAGCTTGCTTCAACTGTGGGGAGAAGGGACACATTGCCAGAGAGTGTCCTCAGCCTCCACGACAAGAGAGAGGTCGATCTGCAAGTTCCGAGGAGAGCGAGATCTGAGGTCGAGGGGCTGCAATGAAGTGGGCGATTCGGATGTAGAGAAGAGAGTGAGTATTCCGGGGAGACCCAAGGGGCAGGCTCCGGCTAGAGTGTTTGCTATGACTCGGAAGGATGCAGAAACCGCTCCTGATGTGGTGATTGGTATGGTTCGACTCTTTTCTGATGATGTGATTGCTTTGATTGATCCAGGTTCTACTCACTCGTTTGTTTCGTCGAGTAGACCTGTGTGTGATAGGTATGTGAGCCCTTTGGATACTCCTTTGATGTTGATTACTCCAATCGGCCAGTACATTGTGATCAGTCAAGTGTATAGAGAGTGAGAGCTTTGTATTGGTGGAGACTTATAGTGGTGGATTTGATGCCACTAAAGATGGGAGGATTGGATGTGATTTTGGGTATGGACACTTTAGAGAAGTACAATGCCTGTTTGGATTGTAAGCAGAAGACAGTGGAATTTGATTTGGGTGATGGAAGAAGAGTGGTGTTTGCTGGGGACAGAAAAGCAGGTCCGCCCAAAATTGTTTCAGCATTGACAGCAGAAAAGATGATGAGGAAGGGTTGTGAGGCGTTGTTGGCCTATGTGGTGGACACCAGGACAGATGGAGGGAAGCTGGAGGATATCCCAGTAGTCAGGGAATTCTCGGATGTCTTTCCCGAGGAATTACCAGGACTACCGCCAGCTAGGAAAATTGAGTTTCCCATTGAGCTTTTGTCAGGTACAGCGCCGATTTCAATTCCGCCTTACCGGATGGCTCCGGCGGAATTGAAAGAGCTTAAGGAGCAGTTGGAGGAGTTATTGGAGAAGGGGTATATTCGACCGAGCTCTTCACCTTGGGGAGCTCCAGTTCTTTTTGTAAAGAAGAAAGATGGATCGTTGACGATGTGTGTAGATTACCGGAAGCTGAATCAGGTCACGGTGAAGAATAAGTATCCGCTCCCTCGCATTGATGATCTGTTTGATCAATTGCAAGGAGTGAAAGTCTTCTCCAAGATAGACTTGAGATCGGGTTACCATCAGTTGAGGATTAAGGAGTCGGATGTGCCCAAGTCTGCTTTCAGGACTCGGTATGGGCATTTTGAGTTCTTGGTGATGCCTTTTGGATTGTGAATCGCTTTGCAGCGTTTATGGATTTGATGAATCGAGTTTTTAAGCCATTCTTGGACCAATTTATCATTGTCTTTATCGATGATATCTTGGTTTATTCCAAGAGTGATGAGCAGCATGAGGAGCATTTGAGGATTGCTTTGGAGATTTTGAGGAGGAACGAGTTGTATGCCAAATTCGATAAATGCGAATTTTGGCTGAGGAAAGTTTCATTTCTTGGATATGTGATCTCAGAGCAAGGAGTGCATGTGGATCCAAAGAAGATAGAAGCTGTGGTGAATTGGGAGGCACCGAAGAATGTAGCAGAAGTGAGGAGTTTTCTGGGTTTGGCAGGTTATTACAGGAGATTTGTGGAGGGATTCTCTATGATAGCCGCTCCGACGATGAAGTTGTTGAGAAAAAATCAGAATTTTATTTGGAGTGAGGAGTGTCAGAGGAGTTTCGAGGAGATCAAGCATAGATTGACGAATGCTCCGATTTTGATGTTGCCTTTCGGAGATGAGGGTTATACTGTGTATAGTGACGCTTCGAGGAAGGATCTTGGTTGTGTTTTGATGTAGGGAGACCGGGTGATTGCTTATGCTTCGAGGCAGTTGAAGCCTTATGAGTTGAACTATCCGACGCATGATTTGGAGTTGGCAGCTGTGATCTTTGCTTTGAAGATTTGGAGGCATTATCTGTATGGAGTTCAGACGAGGATCTTTGCCAATCATAAGAGTTTCAAGTATTTGCTGAGTCAGAAGGAATTGAATTTGAGACAGAGAAGGTGGATCGAGTTGCTCAAGGATTATGATTTGTTGATTGAATATCATCTAGGCAAGGCCAATGTAGTGGAGGATGCCTTAAGTAGGAAGTCTTCGATTGTTCATGTTCGATCGGTTTATCTTCCTTTATTGGAAGAGATGGCCAAGCTTAAGATAAGCTTGAAGCAGGAGGAACCAGATTGTCTTCTAGCTAATTTTCGAGTGAGACCGATTCTCAGGGAGAAGGTTAGGGAATTGCAGGCTCAAGATGTAGATTTGAGCAAGCTTCGAGATGAGATTCAAAATGGCAAGATTTTTGAGATAAAGGTGAGGGATGATGGGCTTATGACAGTGGGAAGCAGGTTGTGTATTCCAGACGTGTTGGAGGTTAAGGATGAGATTATGGATGAGGCACATAATGCACCTTATGCCATGCATCCGGGTAGCCCCAGGATGTACAGGGATCTGAGAGAGCATTTTTGGTGGAAAGGCATGAAGAGGGATGTAGCAGAGTTTGTCAGTAAGTGTCTAGTGTGTCAGCAAGTCAAAGCTGAACACCAGGCACCTTCAGGCAAGTTGAGGTCATTACCTATTCCGGAATGGAAGTGGCAAAGGGTGACCATGGATTTTCTGAGGGGTTTGCCTAAGACCAGTAGGAAGCACGATGCAATTTGGGTTATTGTGGATCAGTTGACGAAGTCAGCTCACTTTTTGGCAATTAAGCAGACTAATTCTTTGCATGTGTTGGCAAAGAAGTATATCGATGAGATAGTGAGATTGCATGGGATCCCAGATTCGATTGCGTCTAATAGAGACCCTCGGTTTACTTCAAGGTTTTGGGGTAGTTTGCAGGAAGCCTCGGGGACTAAGCTGAATTTTAGTACGACCTTTCACCCTCAGACGGATGGTTAATCTGAGAGGACCATTCAAACCCTTGAGGGAATGCTTAGGGCTTGTCTGATAGATTTCAGAGGAGCTTGGGATGAACATTTGCCATTGGTCGAATTCGCTTATAATAATTCGTACCATTCGAGTATTCAGATGGCTCCATATGAGGCTTTGTATGGCAGGAGGTGTAGGACTCCGATTTGTTGGGATGAAGAAGGAGAACGGAAATTAGAAGGACCAGAATTGATTAAGACGACGGTTAATAAAGTTAATCTAGTTAAGCAGCGACTTAAGGCAGCACAGGATAGGATGAAAAGTTATGTTGATGCTCACCGAAAGGAGATGGAGTATGAAGTCGGTGAGAAAGTGTTCCTTAAGACGTCTCCTTGGAAAGGAGTGTTGAGGTTTGACAAGAAGGGTAAGTTGAGTCCGAGGTATGTGGGTCCTTATGAGATCCTTGAGAGGATTGGACCACTCGCCTACAGGTTGGAGTTACCTCCGGAACTGTCGCTGATTCATGATGTCTTCCATGTGTCCATGTTGAGGAGGTATAGATCGGATCCTTCTCATATCATTCAGACTAGTGAGGTTCAGTTGCGGGATGGTTTGAGTTATGAGGAGCTTCCAGTGGAGATTTTGGATACAAAGGAAAAAGTCCTCAGGAATAAGACAGTTCAGTTAGTCAAAGTCCTATGAAGGAATCATTCGGAAGAGGAGGCTACATGGGAGCCATTGGAAGCCATGCGGGAGAAGTATCCGCATCTTTTTGATGATTCAAGTAATAATTTCGAGGACGAAATTTCTTTTAAGAGGGGGAGAAATGTTGGACCTCGAATTTTTTTTACGATGTTATTAAGCATGAATTGTGATAATAGTGAGTTTATGCCTTAGGTTGATTAAATTGGGAATATAAGTGGGTTTATTTGAGGTTAGTATGGTTTAATGAGAATTATTGGGTAAAAGTTTATGAAGGCATTTTGGGAAGATTGCTTGAGTTAGATAATTTAAACTTTGAAAGGAAGGGTATAATGGTCTTTATGATTCCTTTGACTTAAGTAGGAAATTAGAAGAAGGAAAAGGAGAAGAAAGAAAGGAAAAGAGAAGAGAAAGAAGGAGAAGCGACGTCGTGAAGGAGGAAGAGAAGAGAAGAGAGATTTCGACCTTTGAAGATTTTCGACAGTTTGAAGTGATTTCTGGGTAAGTTTCACTTTGCTTAAGCTTGTTTCAGTTGGATTAAGCTATAAGATAGGTTGAATGTAGTAGAATTCGTGGATTTAGAGCTTTAAGGCAAAACTGGTTAGATTTCGTGGGTTGATGTGTTTATGGCTGATTTTGAGGTTTGATTGAGTTAGAGTTGTAGTCTAAGGCTTGAATCAAGGCTTAGGTGTGTTGCATTTATGTTTGGGAAAGGATTGAAGTTAGTTAATGCTGGAAATCGAGTTTTGGAGTCATTCTCCAGACCCACACGTCGTGACGTGCGTATGAACACGCCGCGGCGTGCGAGAAAGGGAAGCAGCGTCGCGACGAGTAAATGTTTATTCGCCGCGACGTGTGACAGCTTGCTTGTCGCGACGTGCGAAGGTCCGCACGTCGCGGCTTGCGGCATTTTGTACGCCGCGACGAGTGATTCGACGCCGCAGCGAGCCCCCTGTTTCCAGCGAGAAATGTTTAGTCTTTTGGGCATATCTTTTGGTGTAGATGTCCGTTTGAGGTGATTTTAGATTTGTTGTGAACTAGAAATAAGGGCTACAAGTTTTATGAAGAAGGGAAGTTCGGAATCAGCCTTTAAGGGTTTGGGAATTTAGATGGAAGTCGGATGTAGACTTTTTGTGCTTTACTTTTGATTGTCAAGCTTTATGGAATATTTCTTTTGCGTATTGATTGAATGAGAACTTTGTTTATTATAGGAAACCAAGCCGACCTGACCCAATCGCAAGAGGAAGGACACCAGTGAGTCGGATACTCAAGCGATATTAGGTGGGTAATATGTTTATGGTTATTGTGTGTATGGGTAAAATGCCTTGTGTGTGCTTGCTTGCATTATGTGACATTGCTTATGTTAAATTATATGAGAAATATGGAACATGCATTATGATTATGATTATGATTATGTATGGCCTTGATAGGCCTTATGGCATTTTGTGAGAATGAAAAGAATGAAAATTATGAAAGCTTTGAAGAATGCTTTGAACATGGAACGAATGGTTATATGTATTATTTGGGTGAGAGAGTTACGGATGGAATCCCGTGCACGTTGACATAAAGCCTTCTCCCGGCTGCCCGCTTGAGGCTACGAGATCCTTGAGAAATCGAACTCGGATAGTTTACGGAATAAACTTTGGTTTATCCGGATCGTTTTACGGAACTCTCGAACCATTTGTGTGCATTCATAATTGAATTGACAGAAATGATGCATAATGATTGTTATGTTGAGAAACAGAAATTGCATGACCTATGTTTATATGAATGTGAATCAGTTGATGAATCTTGACTTGCTATATATATACGCATATATGCTTGATTGTGTGGCTCGTTGCCAATTGCTATAAACATATATGCCATTAAGCTTCGCAACTCACCCCATTACTCTCCCCTCCTCAGGTGCAGATCGAGACGATTGTTGACCTTGCAAGGCATCGGAAACTTCAAGCTAGTTAGGAGTCTTGTATTAAGTTAGTATTTTGGTTAGCCCGCCAGCATATCATCATGGAGCATACTCATGTATTTTGGATTTAAATTTTATTTTGTATTATGTTACATTTGAGAATACTTGCTGAATTTCCTTTGATTTGAAATGGCATGAAGCCCCTTAGTTTAGGGGGTGTTTAATTCATAGACGGGATGCATGTGTAGAATATGTGTATGTATGTGTGTGTATCGAATTATGTAATTGTATGGATGTTGGGATCGAGTCCGACGTTATGGAGCGCCCATCGCCGGCGCAGCCTGAGGGGCCGCCTCTGGAATCGGGAATCGGGACCCGAGTGCAACAAAGGTAGATCACGCAGCTACTGGAGACGCAAGTAGCAGGAGGCAGACCAAACATAGGCACAGCAACGCAGTGATGCAGAAAGGGATTATTTCTTCTCTGTTTTATTATTTGGTTTGTTATAATGTTATTTGCTAATCCTAATTTATGTGGTCTTTATCTTATTATGTTTGAGTAGTTTCCTTAAAGTTTCAAGGTTGGGCTGAAGCTTTTAGCTAATTTTATGAATTAAATCTCGGTTGATTTATTTGTATGGATTTTTGGTTTTGATTTCTCTGTTTTGAAATTGATTTTGCTGGTATTGTGTTTGGCCAACTATTACTTGACTTTAGTTGTTAATTGAAGAACCGATAGGTGAAAATTAATAATGGATCTCCAAACAGAGAACTTATAAATATCAGATTTAGACATAAACTGAATTTATGAGAGAAAACCAGGTTAGCTGTTGGGACCCGATCTGGGAACCGGATCCCAACCGAAAAGCGGAAAGACAGAAACGAAAACGAAGTGGCAGATAGCTAAAACGAGATAAAAGTGAAAGCGAAAATAGCGAAACGAATCGAATAAGCGAATCGGATACGAATAACAAAGCGGATAGAACGAAATCGAATCATAAAGAGAAAACGGATCAAAAGCAAATCGGATATCAAAACGAATACACATCAGAATTGAATGCGAAAACAAATTGAATAAAATACGAAAGCGAATCGAACTGAATTAAATGTCGACATCCGTGGGAAACACAAAGTATGGACAACTTATCGCGTTGGATAACCTAGACTAACCATCCGAAACCGGTATACTTTTTTTTCCATACATTTCTGTTCTCTTTATTCAAACTCATTCAAAACATAACCAATCCATACAATTTTCTTTTTGGAAACTCATCCGCGCATAAATTTCAATTCACTTAAATCTCAAACAACATTTCGATTCATATTATTTTTCTTAACCAATCACACAAATCCCAAAAACTTCATCTTCTTAACTAAACACTTATCTTTAACAAACTAATTTCTTATTCTTATTCTTATCTTAACCCGATTTTTACCGAAAATCGGGCAGCATAACGGCTGTATTTTGACAGCCCAAAAATTTCTGCAAAGGCAAAAACACACTTCTATATCACAATCCAACAACACAAATCAACATCGAACCTCCCGTCCGGAATCTGAAACACCAGCAAACGCAAACCTATCTCTAAAACACTTCATAATCTCATTCCCCAATACATATTTCAATCCGAATACAATTCACTCATATTCATATACATTCACCATTTCTACTCATAATCATATACAAACTCAATTCTAATACTCGATTCCATACACACAAATCCATAATTCATATACACATCCATACTTAATTTCAACCATTTATTTACATCCAAACTGAAAATGCTACAATTTTTCATGGCTTCCCAAGCCATAAACAATATCAGAATCAAAACACAAAATACAAGGTGTGCAAAAACGAACAGAAGTCTTAACGTTCTTTCATCCGAACTCCCGCTTATAACCTGGAGGTGGGGATGAAAGTGGGGTGAGCTCGACGGCTCAGTGGATAATACACTTATAAATTGAAACATAAGCAAAAACATTTTTCCAAAACGTTTGCTATTTATTTCTCAAAAACTTATAAGTTCATAACCCTTTTCACTTTTTCACAAACACTCACACTGAAAACTTTAATTTCCTTCTCAATTTCAACCCTCAAACTATTATTTCTCAAATTCCAAAACTTTTCAAAATTTATAAATATGATCAAAAACATGAATGTAAGCACGTACGTATGCATCACTTTTAGAAAGAAATCAAACAGCACATAACATTTCAGAATGGTTTGGTTCGGTCCCAAAACATAACGTACTATACATTTCCGCATAGCGGTCTTGTGCAGTCGTGAACAGAACGTACTACACTTTCCCGCATAGCGGTCCAGTGTAACCGTGAAGGGAGTCCGAAATCGGAGCTCCGTGCCACTAGCGGGCAGCCGAAAAAAGGCTTTAAACAAGTAGAGATAGTGCACTGACTCACAAAAGGACCTGACCAAATCCACATAACACATAAGCGAAAAAAGAAATTCAGATTGCTCGAAGGCACTTTTCAAAAGTCTTGATTTCCTTTAAATTTTTCATATTTCCACATAATGTCAGACTTGATACACTCACATACATAATTCACATCAATTCATGTTGAATTTCACATTCAATATTCATCACATAACAATCAATCCAATGCACAACAATGAATGCAATTTATTTCTTTCAAACATATCTCAAAACGTATACAATTTCATAAAACACATAGCTCAAATTTTTCAGATAATTTAAAAACATAATTTTCATAAATCTTGTATTTTCTAAAATCATTTTCATAAAATCATTTATCAAAACTTTGCTTCTTGAATTTTCAAATTCACATTCTTAGCTTACAATTCAATAAATAAATATACTACCCACCTCAAATCGATGTGAGAAACTTGTTCCAAGCTTTAATTTGGCCATTTCTCATTTCTTTCTTCCAATTTAACATTCCCTAAAGCAATTTCATCAAAATTCAACCTCATAAATAACTTAATCCTTAAAATTGATGCCATAATTCGTCAATTCATACTAATTTCAAGATATTTAAATCATCAATTTCTAAATTTCCCAAATTCCCAATTTGACCTAAACCGAATTATTCAAATTCAATACCATAAATAACAATTTCTTCAAAATTGTTATCATATTTCACAAACTCATCATATTTCAAGCCATCTTAATCCAACAATTTCAAAAAAATCCCCAATTTCCCCAATTGGCCTAAACCCCCAACTTTTCATTTTTCAAATTAAACCTCACTTAAGACATAAACATCAAAATTGACTTAAGAAATGTCAAATTCATCATTAATCCAAGCTATCTAAAGCATCAATTTACAAAAACCCCAATTCACAAATTTGGGCATAACCCCCAATTCACAATTAATCCAAAATTAAATATAATCATAACCTATTCTCTTCAATTAACTGATGGCGTGTCAAACCAACAAAAATAAATTCCTACTCTAGAACACTTAAGCGAGTAAAGTGGTGAATAAGATCGAACCACAGAGACCAATGAAGTAATTATTTATTTGTGCGAAATCGAAAATAAATAATAGTAATAAAAATAATAAAAATAAAAATAAAAATAAAAATAAAAATAAAAATAATAATAATAATAATAATAATAATAATAATAATAATAATAATAATAATAATAATAATAATAATAATAATTTGATTTGAGAATGATTGATTTTAGAAACACGAAATCACGCAAGAAGAAATTAAAATAAGATTGAAAATAATATGAATAAAAACCTAGCCAAGGTACTCTCCCATTTGATCCGTAATTCGATCATAGACTCAAAATATAAATTTCGCTCATTCCTATGGACAAAGTTATAGCAGATCGTGAACAAAGACAAATCTACCAATCCATTCGTAATTATTCGATAATCCCAGTAAAGCTCATGATTATTTCCTAACCAATTAAACTATTCTCGAGTAAAGCTCATGAAATATAATCTATGGCATTATAGGCTTTAATGGACCTCGCCTTAGCCAATGTAATCGAGACACCGCAATCTATTTAGACTAAATTATTTAATCCCATTAACCTCTTAATTGAAATTAATTAGCCACTCGATGAGACGGTAATCACGGATTAACTAATCTATTCACAATTTATTATTAAGTTAATTAATTAACGTGCCTCATTAATCAACAAACTCAACAATAATTAATCGATCAAGCGCAGAGATTAAATAAACATAAGAAATTCACGAAAACACTTAAACCACGAGAGTCTCACGAACTACATGCATCAAATGTAAAGTACCTTGTCTAGATTAAAAATTAGCCACACATAATACTAGTCTTTAACTAATGAAATTGAAATTAACAAATTAAAATTAAAATTAAAAATAAAGCTTCACCGATTGCTGCCCACTGCCGTGTGTGTATGAGACTTTTTCTTCACTTCCTCTACTGTTGATGATGTGACCAATAAAGGTCACACATCAACTAAAAACCTTTGGCTCTCCTCTCTTGTGCTTGCTGCGTGCTTCTCCTCCACTGCGTTTTGGTGTCCCTCACGTTGGTGCCTTCTGCGTGCCCCAGCTGTTGCCTTCTACAGATTGGACAAATAAGAGTCTCCTCACTTATTAAAACCTGCTGCTTGCGTCGTGCCCTCCACGTGAAGCTCTCCTACACTGATGCCTTATTTATTCCTCTCCTGTAGATTGATAAGAAAAATAAGTTTGCAACCCTTTTAAACCATCAGCTGTTCACGCCTCTCTTGGTATCAAAACGCAGGCATATACGTTGGACTGCTGGACTATTGGACTGTCGTTTTGCCACTGATTGTTGCTCCTTGTGCGTCGTCGTTCTCTAGCTGATTTATTCCTCTTTACTGTGCTTGTGATGGGACAATTAAGTTTTGCAAGCTCTAAAACCTTCACGTCCCTTCCTTTGGTGGTAAGAGTAAAAATCTCCAGCTTCCTCTTGCCAACGTTCTTTGTTGTCTTCCGTAAAATGCGCTCACCTGTCTGCGCTCCTTCCTTGCGTCCTAGCTCCCGGATCTGCACCGCTTCTCTTTAATATCCACCAGCTAGTTCATCGTGGATCTTCCACGGGAGTCGCTTCATGGGTCCAGAGAGTATTGAGTGGTTGTAGCGTCATATCCTTTATTACGTGAGAGTTCTACCTCCCTTTTATTCACGCTCCACTTCATATCATCTTGCTCACCTCAATAACGCCTGACTCACCTTCCTCTTCTTTCTTATTTATCTTCTTCTACTTTGGCATGGATTGTGGGTCTCTTCTCTAGCTGTTCACGTCTCCTGTTGGTGGTGTCTGCTTGGGTATTTCTTATCTTTTCTCTAGCCAGCTGCATCGTTAAGGTGCTCCATCCTTTGCTGTCAACGTTATCTCCACTTATTTGTTTCCTCTGCTGGTGGTCTCCTCAAGCTCACGTTTCTGCAGTGCTCCAACAGGTGAGTCTTGGTGCTTGTAAGTGGAGGAATGGCAAGTGGGGTTGGAAGAGGCTGGTTCTTGTTGTCCACGCATGGGAGCTCCTCATGTGTTGCGTTATGGTGCTCCTTCGTGTGTCTACTTTTGGTTGCTCCTTTATGGCTTGTTTTGAACAAAACACATCCCTTGCTAATTCATGATGGGACCCTTTAATGCTCATGTCTTGTGTGTTAAAACGTTGTGTCTCAACTTGCGTGATTTGCGTTTTGTACGATGTTGTTGTGCCCTTGGCAATTAAAAATGCAACAACTTAAAGCCTCCTCTAGCTGGCGTGGATGGACCTGTTGCTTTAATTTTTCTCAACTCAATGCTGCGTTTTCATTTGATTTGTTGTCCCTTGTGTGTCTACTCCCCACTGTTTATGACAAGACAATTAAACTTGCAACCCTCTTAAAACCTCATTCTCCACATGCCTCCGTCTATAGCTAGCTTTTTGCATGATAATTCAATTTGCTCTCAACTGACAGCTCCAAAAATTCTAAAACTTGGTGGAAACATTCTTCAATGAGTCAAGATTATGCCTGCCAAATCTTAGAATTTTCTAATAAACCAATCCCAAGATACAAATTTCCAAAGATCCACAGGTCAAATCTGCCAGAAATTGAAAAGCAGTGTTAATTTCAACCTATTAAGGACTTGTTGTATTTTATATGTCTAAAGCTCTAATAATTATAAAACATAATGAAAAAGGCCATAGAAATCCATAAAACATATGCAAGATGCTAAATATAAGGTTCTAAAAACAGATAAAATATAATTGCATCAAAATCCCCCACACTTAACTCTTGCTTGTCCTCGAGGAAGGTTAAAAACATAAATTTTGAAAGCCAAGAAAACCGAGAATGCAGAAACTAAGTATGGATGTAAAAATAAAAAAAAAGAAATAAATATGCAAATGCTAGGGACATTTTCTCAAGTGTCAAAGTTTTTCTCCCAACCTCCCAACAACATCAAAGACATACAAGGATTATAAACAAGAAGGAACCCGTGACATTTAATCTATAAAAGTAATGAACTCACTTTAAATGTAAGAGTCAAACAAGATAGCACAATAAACTTAAAGAAAATCTACACCATGTCAAAATAATAGGTCCTCTCATTGTCATACACTCCAACACTCAAGTGTTTATGGCTCAAATGTGTTTTAACTCTCATAGATTCAAACAATGCAATGCTCTTCCATAGGCTTGCTCTTCAATCTTGAATACACTATTAAGTATTACATGCACGACATAAATCAAAAGGTCTTCAATAAGGATGTAACTTGGTTGGGTTGGGGGTAAGGTAAAGGAAAGGTAAGAAAAGGCTAAATATCAGAGTGAGTAGAGCATAACAGGTAATCAATAACACATATGTGCGCATCCTACATATTATCAAACAATTAAGCACATCTCTCTCTGTTTTTTTTTTTGAACTTTCATTCCCCAAACATTTATCAATCAAGCACATGGGGAATCCTTTTCTTTCTTTTCTCTTCTTGGCCTCAAACTTTTTCTTTTTTTTTTGTTTTCGATTCCTTCCCCATTGACAACAAGTAGAATACAAGTCATATACTACTGATATTTCTATATGCGCAACCTTCACAAGTTTAACTCAACAAGCATGCTCTACTAACTATGATCAGGGTTAGAAAGATAAATCAATTAAGAAAAGGTTAAGTTAAATGTGGTAAAGCAAAGAACAAATAATAAACTCAAATGGGCTCACTTAGTGGATAATGTGCTTTGGGTTGGCTTTTTGGTAAAGTGGTTAAAATCCTAAGTGCCTTTATCATCTTCATGCATGTAAAAGTGTAGTCTCAACAAGATATAAAGCAAGTTCTAGAGATACAAAGCATTGAATGAATACACATCAAAGAATTTCGTTGAAGGTTCAAACGCTCACATGGGACAATCATCTATTAAGTTAACACAATGTAGTTTCAAAATCAATCCAAAAGCTATCAAGCTTAAAACTCACATAAAAACTCATTCATCAAGTTCATGATTCAAATATCACAGATTCACTCTCACCTATAATACTCATATTCTTATCAATCATTGGGAGATCAAAAGACAAAACTAAACACTTAAGGTGCAAAAGCATGCAAAAATGAAAAACTCTTTTTGTGTTTTTCAAAAGTTTTTTTTTCAATTTTTTTTCAATTTTTATAGGTTTTTGAACTAAAACATGCAAGTACAGGTGAAAATCTTCAAGTTCAAGCAAGAGCAAAGGTGTGACACTTTGAAGCACAAAAACCAAGAAAAATCTGAATCCTGCATCCACTAAAACCTGAAATTTTTCATGCAAAATTTAACCTAAATCCTTCCCCCACACTTTAGACCAAACATTGTCCTCAATGTTAGCAAATGAAAGACAAGAACAGTAAAAAGGTAAAGAGTGAGAGAAAGCTTCTCTAAGGTGATGCGCCAAGGTAATGGTGGAGCTGCGAGGTGATGCGCCCATATTATCCTGCAAAACAATAAAAACCTTGCGACCAAGTGACATCCAACAACAACACAAAATATTGGAAGAAAATTCAAAAGGAAAATGTCGAGAAACAGGAGCTTGACAGAATTATGAACAACTAAAAATTAAAAAAAAATGAAAAATGAAATGAAATCAAACCTTGAATTGCCTCCCAAGAAGCGCATTTGTTTAACGTCGTTAGCCCGACACGAGCCCCATTCAATTCTATGAAGGTTCATTCAAAGAGTTAACTTCGACGGAATGGGGTTGAAACCCTTCATAAAATGGTTTCAAACGATGGCCATTCACTTTGAAAATTTTTCCTGTTTCCATGCTTTGAATATCCACAGCACCGTAAGGATAAACCTTTGTGACCAGGAAAGGCCCAGTCCATTTGGATCGCAATTTCCCTGCAAAAAGTTTCAAAGTTGAATTAAATAAAAGTACCTTTTGTCCGACTTTAAACTTTTTTTCAGAAAGCTGCTTGTTGTGAAAAGCTTTAGTTTTGGCCTTGTATGTAACAACGTTGCCAAAAACATGGTTCTGTAATTCTTCCAATTCTTGAATCTGCAATTTCCTTTGTTGCCCCGCAGCTCAAAATTCATGTTGCACTGCTTCACATCCCAAAACGCTCGATGCTCGACTTCAACTGGTAGATGTCAGGCCTTGCCATAAACAAGTCTGTAAGGAGACATATTTAATGGCGTTTTGTAGGCAGTGCGGTAAGCCTAAAGAGCATCGTCCAAGCGCCCGCTCCAATCTTTCCTGCTAAAATTCACAGTTTTCTCCAATATACTCTTTACCTCTCGATTGGACAATTCCGCCAATCCATTGGTTTGCGGATGATAGGCCGTGGAGGTCCTGTGCACAACTCCATATTTCTTCAATAATGCAGCAAACACTCTGTTGCAGAAATGAGTCCCACGATCACTAATGATTGCTTTCGGGGTGCCGAACCTGACAAAGATATTAGTTTTCACAAAGTCGACAACAACTTTAGAATCATTAGTACGAGTAGCTTTTGCCTCTACCCATTTCGAAACATAATCGACAGCTAACAAAATGTATTGAAAACCAAATGATGATGGAAAAGGGACCATGAAATCAATACCCCACACATCAAATATTTCACAAACAATGACCGGGGTCTGAGGCATTTCATTTCTTCGGCCTATGTTGCCAGTCATTTGACACCTGTCACATGTTTTACAAAATGCATAAGAATCTCAAAAAATGTCAGGCCAGTAAAAACCAGATTCAAGCACTTTCCTAGCTGTCCTATTAGGGTCGAAATGGCCACCACAAGCAGATGCATGACAAAATTGCAATATGGAAGAAATTTCATATTCAGGTACGCACCTTCGCACAATTTGATCAGAGCACATTTTTCATAAATATGGATCATCCCAAATATAATAGCTGGCATCATTCTTCAATTTATGGCGCTGGGCAGATGGGATACCAGCTGGGTATCCATTCCGGGTAATAAAATTGACCAAATCTGCGTACCATGGGTTTCGACATGGCCATATTGAAGTCACTGCGAATAACTGTTCATCGGGAAACTCCTCAGTAATGACCAAATCATCTCCAGAAGTGTTCTGCAGCCTACTCAGGTGATTTGCGATTAGGTTTTTCGTTCCTCTTTTATCTCGGACCTCAATGTCAAATTCTTGTAGCAGAAGAACCCATCGGATAAGTCTTGGCTTCGCATCTTTTTTGCTCATTAGGTATCGAAGGGCAGCATGGTCTGAATACACTATCACCTTCGTACCAAGCAAGTATGATCGGAATTTCTCTAATGCGAAGACCACAACAAACATCTCCTTCTCCATGGTTGAATAGTTTTGTTGAGCACTATCCAACGTCTTTGATGCATAATAGATCACATGAGGGTCACGACCTACCCTCTGCCCAAGAACTGCTCCTATAGCGTAGTTACTGGCATCGCACATGAGCTCGAAAGGAAGGTTCCAATCCGGTGGTTTGATGATAGGTGCGGTAACCAGCTTTTCCTTCAAAATGTCAAATGCCTTTTTGCAATATTCATTGAATTCAAACGACACATCTTTCTGTAGGAGGTTGCTCATTGGATGAGCTATCTTCGAAAAATCCTTGATGAACCGCCTGTAAAAACCTGCATGACCAAGAAAGGAGCGTACTTTCCGCACATTTACGGGGTAAGGCAGCGAGCTAATCACATCAAATTTTGACTTATCCACTTCAATGCCCCTAGCCGAAACTATATGACCCAATATGATGCCTTGGTTAACCATGAAATGAAACTTTTCATAATTAAGCACAAGATTTTTTTCAATGCATCTTTTCAACACTTTCCTCAAATTTTCTAAACAGGATGTAAAGGAATCTCCGTACATAGTAAAGTCATCCATGAAAACTTCAATGATTTCCTCTACATAGTCAGAAAAGATACTTACCATACATCTCTGAAATGTCACCGGAGCGTTGCAAAGACCAAATGGCATGCGTTTGTAGGCGAAAGTGCCAAACGGACAAGTAAACGTCGTCTTTTCCTGATCTTCAGGCGCTACATGAATCTGGTGAAAGCCTGAATAACCGTCTAAACAACAATAGTGAGAACGACCTGCAAGTCTCTCAAGCATCTGATCAATAAACGATAAAGGAAAATGATCTTTACGGGTAGCAACATTTAACTTTCTGAAATCAATACACACACGCCACCCATTTTGAACTCTAGTGGGTACTAATTCACCTTTTTCATTCTCAACAACGGTAATGCCAGTTTTTTTAGGAATTACCTGTGTTGGACTTACCCACTTGCTATCTGAAATAGCATAGATCACGTCCGTAACCAATAGTTTCAGTATCTCCTTTTTTACAACCTCCATCATTGGTGGATTCAATCGACGCTGAGGTTGCCTGCTGGGTTTGCAATCATCCTCCAACAGGATTCGATGCATGCAAATGGTAGGGCTGATTCCCTTGATGTCTGCAATCGACCATCCAATGGCTTCTTTATTCTCCCTGAGTACACGGATCAGCCTCTCCTCCTCCAAATCGTTCAACTGATTGGAAACAATCACAAGTAATGTTTCGGCCTCCCCCAAGAAGACATACTTGAGGTGCGTAGGTAATGCCTTAAGCTCCAATGTCGGCGACTGAAGAATGGATGGGAGTAATTTATTGCCGTCAATCTTCAGTGGTTGCTGTAGCATGCCAGATGCAACCTGTAATGCCTGCAAATCCTGTACTGCATGGACCATACCTCGCGGCACTACCCATTTAGTCACGATCTCTGATAGCCTTGCAGGAGTAATGTTGTCAGTTATCGCAGCCTGCAAAAAATCATCAACACACAACTCAAGAACTTTCTCGATTAAGGGTTAATACGATCAACAAAGAAAAGTCAGATAATAATCAACAGGATGTTTAATGGTGTTATTAATATTGAATGTAACTTTAGCACCATCAAACTCCATAGTTAAAGTCCCCCCATGAACATCAATTTTTTTTCCTAGAAGTGCTAAAAAATGGGCGTCCTAACAACATCATTCTAGAAGCAGGTGACCCCTCATCCTCCATTCTCATCACATAAAAATCTGCAGGGAATACCAAATCATCAACCTGCACTAAAACATCCTCTAACAAACCTTTGGGGTACCTAGTGGTGCGATCAGCAAGCGTTAAAATCACCCCATCTTACTTCAATGGACCAGCATTCAATGTAGTATAAATGGACAATGGCATAAGATTTATAGAAGCTCCTAAATCTAGCATAGCCCGTTCTATACCAACATTGCCAATTTTACAAGGAATGGTAAACATACCTGGGTCTTTCTCCTTTATCGGTAACTTGCCCTGCAACACTGCTGAGACATTCTCACTCATCACCACACGCTGATTGCCTCTCATCTTGGTCATGCTAGTAACCAAGTCCTTCAGAAATTTGCAGTACCTTGGTGTTTGTCTAAGCAACGTGAGAAAGGGAATGTTGATCTCCACCTTTTCAAAAATCTTTAAGATCTCCTCTTCATTCTGCAATTTCTTCTTCTTAGCCAACCTGTGTGGGAATGGTGGCCTTTAAAACAAGCTGTCACAATTTCCTCGATTTCACTTCTTTTTCCTACCAACAGCGGTTTCATGGCCATGTTGAAGTTTCTATGATTCTCCAACACTTTCGATTTATTTTCCATCAAGAAAGTAATGGCGCTGATATTCCGCTTGGATTGATAGTAGTCGAGAAGGCAATTTCCTTGATTACGTGCAGTACGCCACCGACTAATTTGCTCCTCACTCTTGAAAATTTTAGTAGTCCGAGCACGAAATTGTGTTGAATCGATCCAAATTGAAGCAAACTTTGTAATTGTGTATTGGTCGTCATTTGGGCCGTAGTCAACTGTGACATGAGATCCTCCAAGGTGGAAATTCGGTCGCCGTAATTAGGCCTCAAATATTGTTGTTATTCTTCTTCTTCTTTGAAATTTGAGGCCGACGACGCCGACTACTCTGTCCTTCTTGCCCATTCCCATATCTCGATTAGGATGATCCTCCATCACAGGTTGTAAGTATTCGAATAGGATCATATTTCCTTTGAGGCTGATAATTGTCATTGATCGCCTTAACTTCAGCTTCCACACTACCATCTTGCAGAGTCGGACAAGCATCAGTAAAATGACCCTGAAATCCACAAATGTGACAAATAGGGACTTGTGGTCCCTTGGTTACAGCATTTGCAGTGACATTATTGGCATTGGAAGAATTAATAACTTGTCTCTCCAACAAATCAACAATCTTATCAAGTCTAGAATTACTTACCTTATGGACATCTCGAGTCTGTGTGTCCGAACGATACCTGAATTGCTGAAGATTTGCGGCCATTGCTGCAATCAAGTTTCTGGCTTCCTGAGGCGTTTTGTTCACTATGGCTCCCCATCGGCAAAGATCAAGAATCTTTCTATCATTTAATAACATCCCATCATAGAAGTACTGAATAAGGAGTTGCTCCGTAATTCCATGCTGAGGACAACTTGCGCAAAGCCTCTTGAATCTCTCATAATATTCATACATGTTTTCAGATCTCTCATGCGATGCCACAAATCTCTACGCAAATTAGCGTACGGATCTTTGGGAGTATTTTTCCAAAAATAATCTCGCCATATCAGGCCATGTATCCACTGTCTCAGGCTGAAGATAGTATAACCAATCTCTGGCTGCACCCTCTAGAGAAAAAGGGAAAGCACGCAATTTCAACTGATCCTCAGTTATGCCTCTTGGCTTGAATCCAGAACATACCACATGAAAGTCCTTGAGATGTCTGTTCGGGTCATCAGAAGGTAACCTATGAAATTTCGACAACGCCTGAATCAACCCAGCCTTCAACTCAAACCCATCATTGACATTCTGGTACTGTATACATAGAGGTTGATCCTCTACTGGTGGTGCAAGCATGTCCCTCAGAGTTGCAGGAGCTCGATTGATCGGTTGCTTGCAGTGGAATAGCTTCGATCCGCCATCTCGCTTCTTCAAAATCTTCCACCGACTTCGGTCTCAAAGGCGGGCAAATTCTCGCTTGATCGAGCAAGACTTGTGCGAAGCGAAGCGAAGCTTGTCCTTACGCAATTTAGTAGCTTTCCGAGTTGTTTTGCGCCTTCTCTATCTCCTGATCGAACAAAAATCACTGCGAAACACAATGCTGCATGCAAACAACTAGAAAAAAGAAAAGAAAAGTTATTAGCAACACAAACAAACAAAAACTTAAGCACCGGTCCCCGGCAATGGCGCCAAAATTTGATGGCGTGTCAAATCAACAAAAATAAATTCCTACTCTAGAACACTTAAGCGAGTAAAGTGGTGAATAGGGTCGAACCACAGAGACCAATGAAGTAATTATTTATTTGTGCGAAATCGAAAATAAATAATAATAATAATAATAATAATAATAATAATAATAATAATAATAATAATAATAATAATAATAATAATAATTTTATTTGAGAATGATTGATTTTAGAAACACGAAATCACGCAAGAAAAAATTAAAAATAAGATTGAAAATAATATGAATAAAAACCTAGCCAAGGTACTCTCCCATTTGATACCGTAATTCGATCATAGACTCAAAAATATAAATTTCGTTCATTCCTATGGACAAAGTTATAGCAGATCGTGAACAACACAAATCTACCAATCCATTCGTAATTATTCGATAATCCCAGTAAAGCTCATGATTATTTCCTAACCAATTAAACTATTCCCAGTAAAGCTCCACGAGAATATAATCTATGCCATTATAGGCTTTAATGGACCTCGCCTTAGCCAATGTAATCGGACACCGCAATCTATTTAGACTAAATTATTTAATCCCATTAACCTCTTAATTGAAATTAATTCACCACTCGATAGACAGTAATCACGGATTAACTAATCTATTCGACAATTTATTATTAAGTTAATTAATTAACAGGCCTCATTAATCAACAAACTCAACAATAATTAATCGATCAAGCGCAGAGATTAAATAAACATAAGAAATTCACGAAAACAATTAAACCACGAGAGTCTCACGAACTACATGCGTCAAATGTAAAGTACCTTGTCTAGATTAAAAATTAGCCACACATAATACTAGTCTCTAACTAATAAAAATAAAATTAACAAATTAAAATTAAAATTAAAATTAAAGCTTCACCGATTGCTGCCCACTGTCGTGTGTGTATGAGACTTTTTCTTCACTTCCTCTACTGTTGATGATGTGACCAATAAAGGTCACACATCAACTAAAAACCTTTGGCTCTCCTCTCTTGTGCTTGCTGCGTGCTTCTCCTCCACTGCGTTTTGGTGTCCCTCACGCTGGCGCCTTTTGCGTGCCCCAGCTGTTGCCTTTTGCGTGCCCCAGCTGTTGCCTTCTACAAATTGGACAAATAAGAGTCTCCTCACTTATTAAAACCTGTTGCTTGCGTCGTGCCCTCCACGTGAAGCTCTCCTACACTGATGCCTTATTTATTCCTCTCCTGTAGATTGATAAGACAAATAAGTTTGCAACCCTTTTAAACCATCAGCTGTTCACGCCTCTCTTGGTATCAAAACGCAGGCGTATACGTTGGACTGTCATTTTGCCACTGATTGTTGCTCCTTGTGCGTCGTCGTTCTCTAGCTGATTTATTCCTCTTTACTGTGCTTGTGATGGGAAAATTAAGTTTTGCAAGCTCTAAAACCTTCACGCCCTTTCCTTTGGTGGTAAGAGTAAAAATCTCCAGCTTCCTCTTGCCAACGTTGTTGTTGTCTTCCAGAAAATGCGCTTCTGCTGGTCTGCTCCTTCCTTGCGTCCCTAGTTCCCAGATCTGCGCAGCTGCTTCTCTTTTAATATCCACCAGCTAGTTCATCGTGGATCTTCCACCAGGAGCTGCTTCATGGGTCTAGAGAGTATTGAGTGGTTGTAGCGTCATATCCCACTGTTACGTGAGAGTTCTACCTCCCTTTTATTCATGCTGCTCCACTTCATATCATGCTGCTCACCTCCATAACGCCCAGCTCACCTTCCTCTTCTTTCTTATTTATCTTCTTCTACTTTGGCATGGATTGTGGGTCTCTTCTCTAGCTGTTCACGTCTCCTGTTGGTGGTGTCTGCTTGGGTGGCGTGGATGGACCTGTTGCTTTAATTTTTCTCAACTCAATGCTGCATTTTCATTTGATTTTTTGTCCCTTATGTGTCTACTCCCCACTGTTTATGACAAGACAATTAAACTTGCAACCCTCTTAAAACCTCATTCTCCACCTGCCTCCGTCTATAGCTAGCTTTTTGCATGAAAATTCAATTTGCTCTCAACTGACAGCTCCAAAATTTCTAAAACTTGGTGGAAACATTCTTCAATGAGTCAAGATTATGCCTGCCAAATCTTAGAATTTTCTAATAAACCAATCCCGAGATACAAATTTCCAAAGATCCACAGGTCAAATCTGCCAGAAATTGAAAAGCAGTGTTAATTTCAACCTATTAAGGACTTGTTGTATTTTATATGTCTAAAGCTCTAATAATTATAAAACATAATGAAAAAGGCCATAGACATCCATAAAACATATGCAAGATGCTAAATATAAGGTTCTAAAAACAGATAAAATATAATTGCATCATTAACCTTAGGAAAACTCAATCCATAACCATCTTAAGCTAAACCAACCAACAAACTCATCAAAAATTCAAAACTTGAAACTTTCTCTCACTTACCATTTTCTCCACCATTTTTGTTATTTTCAAGCTCCAAGGCAAGCTTTCATGTTCTTCTATCTCTTTCCTCTTGAAATAAACGAAATCTGGCTGGAAACCCATGAAAAAAAAAAACGAAACTTGCATCAGTCTTCTTCTTCTTCTCCTCATCTCCACCGTCGCACCTCTCCTTCTTCTCTCTTCTTCATCTTTTCTTTCTTTTATTTTGTCTCATTTTTGGTGAGTTTCAGGTGTATAAAACGACAACTCTAAGTGTTCTCTGCCATGTCACTTAAATGATGGGTAATTGACCAAGTTGTCCCTCCTTTTAAGTGAAATCCCAAAATACCGCTGCACAGGATTTTCAAAATCTGATAGCTTGCGTCCTGTTTTCCAGCATCTAAACGAAATTATTTTCTACAAACATTATTCTTGAAAATTGTTCCTTTAGATCATACGAATCCAATGCCACCGACCGCGCTCAATTCGGATCAGAAACGAAGAATTTATAGCCAAAATACTATCGGACTTGCGAAAAATCCGAGACTGAACATTACGCTAATTTAATTCCAAAAATTTGACAATCTTAGGGATGAAATTAAATTTCAATCCCTTCACAAGAGTTGTATCCCTATATCTTAAATTTATTTGGCCTCAAGAATCAACTCAATCGGAGTTGTACAGCTCTCGAATTTTGTAAAATACTGAACCATGTTCAGAAAATTATCCAACTTATAACCTATAACCAAATCTCTTACTTTGGTTCAATCAATCTCTTTCCATTTAATCTAAAAAAAATCATAATTCTTCATAAAAATGAAATTAATTGTCTTAGGAATCCAACGCTTCGAGAATCAAATCAATCGGATGTCGGACGAAGAAATTATAAGCAAAAGATTACAAAAGGGATCGGATTAAAAACAAAGTAATGGAACTTCAAAACCGAACTTTTCAAAAATCATATCTCTCGATCCCGAACTCGGAATTTGACAAATTTGGTGTCAATAAAAATATCAAAGGAAGCTCTACAACTTCCCTGAAGTACTCAAAATCAAATTAGGTCTCGAAAGAGGTCAAAAACTCAATCAAAGATTCTGTCCAAAACAACTTTTCCTAAACGACTTCCAATTTTTAATCGCTCATAACTCCTAGCCCCGATATCGAAAAATTGAAAACTTTATATCAATGGAAAGATAAAAGCATCATCTAAAACTTTCATGAAGACCACTTACTCTAATTCAAACTAAATCCATACGACGAGTGGCCTCGAAACATAGAACACACAAATCTATACTTAATAGCATTTTCAAAACAAAGCATATCTTCGGAAAATCATATCTCTCAATCCCGACATCAAAAAATAGAAAACTTTATGTCCACAAAAAGCTTTCGACAGAGGCTACAATTTTCATGTTGATCATTTTCTCGAATTTTGCCTAAATCAAAAAGTCAACTTTTTCTTCAAAAAGTCAAACTCCAAGCGAACTTTGACTGATCATAACTCTCACTTCCGATATCGAAAAAATATCAAACTTTATGGCTACAGAAAACTCTTAACATAAACTACAAGTTTTCAGAAGACAATTTTCTCAAATTTTGCCTCAAACAAAAAGTAAACTCTCTCAAGTCAAACTTTCTATCTCCAAAAGTCAACTTTCTTAATTTTTTCAAATTCTCTCACTTTCTTTCTTTATTTCTTGATTTTCCACTCCCATTTCAATTAACTCATTCTCTTTCCTCTCATAATCCATATAACTTCATTCAAATATCAATGTCCTCAAAACTAAACAATTCTTTTCTCATAAATTTTTCTTAATTTCAGCAAATTTTCTTAAATTCATAAATTGTCTCACCAATTTCTTTCTCATTAATATTCATTTTAATATTTTTAATTATCATCAAAAGTTCGGGGTCCAACATTAGCAAAGAACTTAATGGGTTATGCTTGATTGCTAGTTTACGATAGTAAATTAGGATTATTGCGTAATACTCCTTTGATACCTTGAAAAAGGATCTAAGAAACTCTAGGGTCAACCTTCTATCAACCAAAATTGGCCTCATAAATTAACCCAGGTAAAGTCCATAGAAAACACTAAAAGTGGAACCATCTTTGAAGCTTACGACATTCCATCCGAAAAAACCCCTAGAATTATTCGCAATTTTCTTTAGCTTTGATTTTGTTATTTTTGCTAGTTAAATTTCTTAATTTAATTCCCCATTTTTACAAAATCGCTTAGTCCAATTAATTGAGTGATCCAAGCCTAGTACTTACACAATTACTCCCTGTGGGACGATATTATACTATACTACTTGAGACTCGTGAACTTGCGGAATCACATCAATAGCCAGTTGAGTGAAATAGTGTATGGATCCTTTATAGTTTTTAGAACTGTCACCTTAGGTTTCCAATCTTTTGGTAGTGACCTTAGAATCTTCGTTATGAGCTCATAATTGAGATATATCTTTCCTAAGTTCTTTAAGATCATGATGATGTTTTTGAACCGTCCGAAGAATTTATCTATGGTTTCTACCTATTTTACGCTGATAGTTTCATATTAATACACTTAAAGACTTATTCTCTTTTTCATTACCTCATTCATTCCTTCAAAGGTGACTTGTAGTTTTTCTCAAATTTCTTTTATTGTAGAGCACTAGGATATCTTTTCATATTCTTATGGAGACAACACACATATCTGATGAAGGTTTGCTTTAGCATTTAGTTATGCATTTCTTTTATCAGCATCAGCCCATACTTCTACGTTATCTGTAATGGGAACTATAGCTCTAACTCCGATGGCTTGGTTCGATATCTGCAGATTGGAGATATATAGTCATTGTCTCTTTCCAATATGAGTAGTTGTTTCCATTGAAGTAAGGAGGCTTTGAGACGAATTGTCTTTCAAAACTTCCTAAATTTTTTTTCATAATCTATTACGTGCTGTAAAATATAAAAATGTGAAACCTTGCTCTGATACCAAATGATAAAGCAAACACACGCAAGAGGGGGATAAATTGTGTGTGATTTAAAAAAAATCTACAAAATACTTTCTATTCATATAAAGACAGGGGCTTGTTAAAATTTAAAAACAATATGAGCCTGTCAGAAGATAGAACTTTCTTAAATGACGAGAGCTTGTTAAACGATCGAAGCCTACTAAACGATAAAAGTATGCTAAACGATAAATCTTGTTAAAACAATTTAAAACAGAATGCATTATTAAAACTGAAAAGAACCTCTTGCAAGTTAAAACAGAAGGAGCCTATTATAAAAGTAAAGGAGCCTTTATTTACCAAAAAAAAAAGAAAGAACCTTTTGCAAAAATGAAAACACAAATAATATACTGTGGAAATTTCAAAGTTAAAGAGAGAGAGAGAGGAATGATGCGGTTAATTTATACTAGTTTGGCTTGTAACCCAAGCTTACGTCCAGTCTCTAAGTATCTAACTTGAGTGTTTCACTAAATTCTCAAGTATTAATTTGATGAGCCTCTTCAATCTTACGAGTATATATTGTTCAAAGTTCTCCAACCTTCCAAACTAGTAGTATTTGGATAGCCTCTACAAGCTCTCAATAGATGAAAATGTAATTTGCTTGATATGAGCTTCAATGAAAAATTTTTACTTTCTAAAGCACAAGAGATTTGACAATGATATCTCTTTCAAGAGAATTGATGCTATAGATTATTTCAAGAGTCTGATATGTTTTCATAAAAGCAGTGACTCTTCCTTAAATAGGCATTTCTTTCAACTAGTCGTTGCTACATTTGCATCCTTAGTCAACTGGATGGATTTAAATCTAAATAACTTTGATGTCATCTTTTTCAAAAATCTTTCAGTAATCACAAGACTAATATGTGACCTTCATAATTAATAAGATCCTTTCGGATAAATCATTTCTAAAAGACAAGTTCATAAAGAAGGTTTCTGCAAGGAAACATATTTCTTATGATTGTATTTCCTTTTAAGAATTAATCTGTTAATAATAAAAGGAAACAATTCCAATGATAACAAGATTCTTCTAGATATTGTAAAATATGGTAAGTTCATTAGGAAGGTTCCTACAAGAAATAAAGTATTTATCCTATGATATTATTTCCTTTTAAGATTTAAACTGTTAATTGTACCAAAAATAAATCCAATTTGAATTTTGAAATCAATGAGGTTATTATCAAAATCATTAAGAATAAACCTTGAGCTAACATCACTTATATATATACACACATACACAAATTAATTAAAGTAGATGGTAGATGGTAAATATGTGATATATGAGTTTTATAAACTTTTTAAATATTGGTAAAATTTGTGAGTATTATATATTAAACTTTTAATTTATGATTATCTTATTCAATTAAACATCCATTTTGCTTAATTGACAAAAGGAAATATGGTAAATTAGAGACTATGTTATGAGCCCGTATTTTTCGATTACTTGAACATTTGAACATTTTTAAATCATAAATCAAACACATGAAAAATTAATCATGCATTTGATTCTATGCAAAATTCGGCTGAAACATTATCCCACATCTTTGAGTAAGAAGAGCATTACCTGGCTAGTTATTTTCCAACAATCATATCTATATCTCGTATAGCAAGTACAAGAAATGGCACTTCCATTAGTTGCTTCGTCTTCAATTGACAGTTTCACAAGCTTGCCTCCAAGAAACCAAGACTTGTTGCTTGGATCATGGAACTTGTTGGATCGCGTACGGTCTGAGTATTCACAATACACTGCGGAAAAACTATACAACAACATGATGTATAATCGAAAATACCAAGGATGTACGAAAATACCTTGTTTTCGTGAATAGGTTGCTTCTTTTTCGGATTCCAAGACACTGCAAACGCGAATGCCCTCTACCGGTATCCACACGAGTATGCACGATCCGGGTTGCGGCTATGGTGTGCTAGCACGTCCTGAAACGCTTTCCGAACGCCGCTATGATTTTTCTCTCGGATGGATGCTAGGGTTTTGTCTCTTCTTCCTTCGACCTAATGAGACCTAAGCTTCTCTATTATAGAGAAACCCTAATCCCATTTAGTCTCCATTAAGTTTCGGCCCATTATATCATATATAATAAAAGCCCGAAAACTTAATTCAATCTAGCCCAATAAATATATCTAAATATATTTATTCAACACCTAATAAATTAGGCCCAAGAGAATAAGCCCAGATCACATTACTCTTTGTGTGCGACCCTGTAGGCTCATTTGATGTTGGCAATGGGCTTGATCACACTTCAAGGCTTATAAGTCATAAGCGGCCTCTAGCAAGACATTATGACTACCCAAATCAAATGAGGATTGATAATCCGATTTAACCTGTAACTATGGTTATAGGCTCAGTCCTTTTGTAACACAATATCAAGATTAATCACAAGGCATGGTACATGTCAACCTTTGATTAATCATAGTTTCTTGATCCCCAAGTTGACTGATTATAACAAATGACATTGATGACTCTTCATCAATTCATTTGAGCACGGCCATGCATTTCTTCACCACACTTGTCAAGAGGCCCAAATGATATCTCTCTCATTTAAGAGAGGTACAAATCCCATCTACGCCATTCACATCCTCCGCATGATTCATTTATTGTCCAACATAAGACTATTTGTTATTCGGTTAAAAATAACTTAGTCTAATATCAAAACACTAAATTCCTTATGTAGGGAACCATGATGACTTCAGGTCAAAGGACTAAAGTCAAACCATATAAAGAATCACTAATGACATGAAACCATGTAGTATTCTTTATGTGGATCGGTCCAATATATGTTCTCTAACATATATCTATATTTCTGATTTGATATCTCATATCCATGATCAGTAAAATGTGATCATCAATCAGAACACATACTAGTCTTAATTCATTATTGTTCCACCAATAATGATCGACCAGGGACAGTCTAGAATAGTGTTATAACGCTTATGGTTTTACTATCAAGTCACATACTTGATGACATAAGTCTAATACTATTCATGGAATGTAAATCACATTACATAATCGAAATACATGCATATATAAAGGAATACCTCATAATATATTATTAACAAGTCATAATGTTAATACATGAATGACAAATATCCATTGGCCTAGGGCACACTACTAACAATCTCCTACTTGCATTAGGCCTAATAGGTCAGATATCTAATACCCATAGACCTCGTATGACTCTCATGTTTAGGCTGTGGAAGAGGCTTAGTAAGTGGATCGGCAATGTTATCATCTGTGCCCACTTTGCATATCTTCACGTCTCCTCTCCCAATGATCTCTAATCGATGGAAACGCTCGAGTATGTGTTTGGATCTATGATGTGAGTTTGGTTCCTTAGCCTGTGCTATAGCCCCATTATTATCACAATAAAGGTCTATAGGACTTGCAATGCTATGAACAACTCCAAGCTCAGTAATGAACTTCTTGATCCATATGACTTCCTTAATCGCATCTGAGGCGAAGAATGTACTCGACCGATGTTAGAATCAAGAAACGATGTCTTGCTTTGAACTTTTCAAGCTCATTGCACCTCCATTCAAACAGAACACAAAACCTGATTGCGATCTAAAATCATCTATGTCAGACTGAAAACTAGCATCAGTGTAACCATTTACAACGAGCTTTCCTTCAAGTCCTTCATAGATTAGGAACATATCCTTAGTTCTTCTCAAGTACTTAAGGATATTCTTAACAGCTATCCAGTAACTCTCACCATAATTAGATTGGTATCTACTTGTTATGCTCAAAGCATATGAGACATCTGGTCGAGTACATAACATGGCATACATGATAGATTCAATTGCAGATGCATATGGAATCTTACTCATGCGCTCAAGCTCCTTATCTGAAGTAGGACAATCCTTCTTAGAAAGCTTGATTCCATGTGACATAGGCAAGAATCCTCTCTTAGAATCTTGCATACTGAACCTTTTTAGTATCTTATCTATGTTTGTACTCTGACTTAGGCCTATAAGCTTTCTTGATCTATCTCTATAGATCTTAATGCCTAAAACATAGGCAGCCTCACCTAAGTCTTTCATTGAGAAACGTTTCCTTAACCAAATCTTGACACTCTGTAAGGTCGGAATATCGTTTCCAATGAGCAGTATGTCATTAACATATAAAGCTAAAAAGACAACAGCACTCCCACTAACCTTTTTGTAAACACAAGGTTCATCTTCATTCTTGATGAATTCAAACTCTTTGACAACTTCATCAAAACGAAGATTCGAGCTTCTTGATGCTTGCTTCAAACCATAAATGGATCTTTGAAGCTTGCACACCTTTCCCGAATTCTTAGGATGGACAAAACCCTCAGGTTGCATCATATATACATCCTCAAGTAAGTTTCCATTAAGGAAAGACGTTTTGACATCCATTTGCCATATCTCATAATCATAGTATGCAGCTATGGCAATAAGAATTCTAATGGATTTGATCATGACCACTGGAGAAAATGTCTCATCATAATCAATTCCATGAACTTGTCGATAACCTTTAGCAGCAAGTCTTGCTTTATAAGTGTGCACATTTCCATCTATGTCGAGTTTCTTTTTGAAAACCCATTTGCATCCAATGGTCTTCAAGCCATCAGACGGATCAATCAAAGTCCAAACTTGATTTTCATACATGGATTGCATCTCTGCTTTCATGGCCTCTAACCATTTAGGAAATTCTGGACTTTCCATAACTTCTTAATAGGTTGTGGGCTCATTATGATCAATGAGCATCATATTGTCATCATCGAACGAAATCCATATCTCTCGGGCTTATGATTTAATCCTATCGATCTACGTAGGCCTTGTGTTGTTGAAGACCGCTCATCAACAGCTTGTGAGCTCGCTTCAATCTCCTTTTCAGGCTCAATGTCATTTTGTGAAACTTGAATTTCTTCAAGTTGTACTTTACTCTCACTGTTTCCTTTGGAAACAAATTCCTTCTCTAAGAAAAAACCATTTCGAGCAACAAACACTTTGTTCTCTGCTGAGATGTAAAAGTAATATCCTTTAGTTTCCTTAGGATATCCCACAAAATAACATTTTTCAGATTTGGGTGCCAACTTGTCGGCAATTGGACGCTTCACATAATCTTCACAACCCCAAATCTTTCGAAAAGATAAATTGGGACGCTTCTCAGTCCATATCTCATATGGTGTCTTTTCTACAACCTTTGACGGAATACGGTTCAATATGAATGCTGCTGTTTCTAAAGCATAGGCCCAGAAATATTTTGAAAGATCAGTTTGACTCATCATTGATCGAACCATATCTAATAGAGTTCGATTTCTCCTTTCAGAAATACCATTCCATTGAGGAGTTCCTGGAGGAGTCAATTGTGAAACGATTCCACAATCCTTAAGATAATCATCAAACTCTTGGCTTAAGTATTCACCTCCTCGATCAGATTGAAGGATTTTAATTGTTTTGCCAAGCTGATTTTGTACTTCATTCTTATATTCTTTGAACTTTTCAAAAGATTGTGCTTCATTAAATAGACATACCCATATCTACCAAGTCATCTGAAAAGTAATGAAATACAAATAACCTCCTCTCATTGAAATGCTAAAAGGACCGCGATACATCGGTATGTATAAGGTCCAATAGCTTATCGCCCTTTTCCCTTTACTCAGAAGGGGCCTTTGTCATCTTACCCAGTAAAGAAGAATCACATGTCTCAAAAGATTCAAAAGAATCAATGAATCCATCTTGATGGAGTTTTGAAATGCGTTTTTCATTTACATGGCCTAAACGACAATGCCAGAGATAGGTTGGGTTCAGCTCTTCCAAATAGAGTTTGCGGTTCCTTTTCCAATGACCAAGTTCATTGCAATGGAAGCAAACTCCCTCCTTGGGTGCCTTAGTCTTAGCTTTGGGCTTGGGCTTGGACTTGGGTACTTTACCTTTGCCCTTCGTTGTGCCCTTCTTCTTGAAACCTTTTCCCTTTTGAACCACAAAAACTTCATTGGTGGTCTTTACCATTCCCTTTAAGTTCTCTTCAGCAGTTTTCAGCATCCCATGCAATTCATCAATGGACTTCTCCATATTATGCATGTTGTAGTTAAGAATGAACTGATCATATTCATCAGTCAAGGATGATAGAATAAGATCCGTTGCCAATTCTTGACTAACAGGTGCACCTAATTTCTCAAGATGATGAATGTAACTCTTCATCTTAAGAACATGAGCACTCACAGGTGTGCCAGGAGTCATCTTGCATGAATTCAATACCTTAGTGATTCTAAACCTCTTTTGGCGTGCTTACTCTTGAAACATAGCTTTCAATTCATGAATTCAATGCCTTAGTGGTTCTAAACCTCTCTTGGCGTGCTTGCTCTTGAAACATAGCTTTCAGTTGAGCAAGCATGTCATAGGCTTCCATTTCCTCTAAGTCCTTCTGAAGGTCAAAGATCATGGCGCCTAACATAAGGCATGACACATCCGTAGAGTCATTGATATGCTTCATGTAAGCATCCTTTTGAGCCTTAGTTGCATTTGCTGGTGGTTCCTCAGGGATGGGCTCTTCTAAGACATAAAGCTTTCTTTCTTGCTTAAGAACAATTCTCAAGTTCCTATACCAATCTAGGAAATTTGTTCCATTAAGTTTTTCTTTCTCTAAGTTAGATCGCATAGAAAGGTTTGTGGATGGAGTAGCCATAATCTACAAGAATTATGCAATAAGGGTCAACATTCATATGTTATGAGGTATTAGCTCCCACTCAAATAAATAACCCTCAATTGACGAATGGGAGAAACAAGATCCATATTTCACTAAGTCCTAAGAAAGCTTTGGCTTAACACTCAAGACTTAGTTATTTAGGTAGAAAACTCTTTTCAATTACATCACATGTAACTCTTGATGGGTTTATGTTAAAATACATCTTATGTACTACATGTATGTAAAAACCCAATCTTATGCCCTAAGCCCAAAACCGTTTTGATAGCTTAGTTAAGTTTAACCATACTTTACCTATGAATAGCACCATTATTCAAATGTCTTCCCTAGATGATCCCTACATGCCTTGCTTTGGCAAAAACCCACATAAGGATAATCTCGAGATAAACATTGGTAAAGATTTATGGAAGGCATATAAACTTAAAATTATGAAGAGGGTCGTTCTTAGTACATTATGAAGGCTACTAATCCTATTAGTAAGGGTGTTTGTACTATGTTATTTCTAATCCTATACTACAACATACTTGAGTATATATATATTAGAAGTATAGAATAGTAACTTACACATGAATATAAATATTCAAAATATAAATAAACACATGTAACATCACCCGAATGTATAACACATAACAAACAAACAAGCGTAGGGAAATCGCCCTTGTTTGGGCTTATCAATGATCGAAGAGCGATAGTCGATCGTCGACTTGTGCTACCGATTGAAAAGATGATAGTCATTGGTCGACTTGTGCTAGTCGATCGAACCAATTTCAATCATTGAACACTTAATCGATCGGTCGACTTGTACTAATCGATCGGTCGACTTGTACTAGTCGATCGAACGAACGTTTATTAAAACGCCATCTCCGCTCTCCAACCAATCATTGGAAGAGATGCTAGTCATCGAGTATCATTGTCCAACATGAATACTCATGCGGTTTCCCATTCCGGATCCATGTCTTACATGGTGGAAACCCTAGCACCACCACCGTCACCAAACCCTTCATGCTTGTCATATATTCTCATCAGTACCAAGATAATCAACAAATCCGAAAACAACATATATGAAATAAAAAACACTTTCGTATCATGCAACCAAAAAACATGAGCACATGTAATCAAAACATGCATATTTTTATCTCTACAGAATCCAAATCCGTAAACACATGTAATCCAAACATGTATATATTTTTGATTATACAGAAGTCAAAATCGTGAACACATGTAATCAAAAACACGTATATTAACGATTTTATAGAAGAACCTGGCTCTGATACCACTGTTGGATCGCGTACGGTCTGAGTATTCACAATACACTGCGGAAAAACCATACAACAACATGATGTATAATCGAAAATACCAAGGATGTACGAAAATACCTTGTTTTCGTGAATAGGTTGCTTCTTTTTTGGATTCCAAGACACTGCAAACGCGAATGCCCTCTACCGGTATCCACACGAGTATGCACGATTCGGGTTACGGCTATGGTGTGCTAACACGTCTTGAAACGCTTTCCGAACGCCGCTCTGATTTTTCTCTCGGATGGCGACTAGGGTTTTGTCTCTTCTTCCTTCGACCTAATGAGACCTAAGCTTCTCTATTTATAGAGAAACCCTAATCCCATTTAGGCCCCATTAAGTTTTGGCCCATTATATCATATATAATAAAAGTCCGACAACTTAATTCAATCTAGCCCAATAAATATATCTAAATATATTTATTTAACACCTAATAAATTAGGCCCAAGAGAATAAGCCCAGATCACATTACTCTTTGTGTGTGACCCTGTAGGCTCATTTGATGTTGGCAATTGGCTTGATCACACTTCAAGGCCCATAAGTCATAAGCGGCCTCTAGCAAGACATTATGACTACCCAAATCAAATAAGGATCGATAATCCGATTTAACTCAGAATTATGGTTATAGGCTCATCCTTTGTAACACGATATCAAGATTAATCACAAGGCATGGTACATGTCAACCTTTGATTAATCATAGTTTCTTGATCCCCAAGTTGATCGATTATAACAAATGACATTGATGACTCTTCATCAATTCATTTGAGCACGCCATGCATTTCTTCACCACACTTGTCAAGAGGCCCAAATGATATCTCTCTCATTTAAGAGAGGTACAAATCCTATATACGCCATTCATATCCTCCGCATGATTCATTTAGTGTCCAACATAAGACTATTTGTTATTCGGTTAAAAATAACTTAGTCAATATCAAAACACTAAATTCCTCACGTAGGGAACCATGATGACTTCAGTCAAAGGACTAAAGTCAAACCATATAAAGAATCACTAATGACATGAAACCATGTAGTATTCTTTATGTGGGTCGGTCCAATATATGTTCTCTAACATATATCTATGTTTCGATTTGATATCTCATATCCATGATCAAGAAATGTGATCATCAATCGTAACATATACTAGTCTTAATTCATTATTGTTCCACCAATAATGATCGACTGTGACATCTAGAATAGTGTTATAACGCTTATGGTTTTACTATCAAGTCACATACTTGATGACATAAGTCTAATACTATTCATGGAATGTAAATCACATTACATAAACGAAATACATGCATATATAAAGGAATACCTCATAATATATTATTAACAAGTCATAATGTTAATACATGAATGACAAATATCCATTGGCCTAGGGCACAATACTAATAGAACTGTGGTAGTTTCAACCGTTTTCCATGCAGTGTTGTGAACAAAGTCTCCGACCAGACAATAACCCGAAGATCTGGGAACAACCAACCTGCTTTTTGGGACTATAATTATATCCAGTCACTAATAAGTGATTTCTTGGTATTTTTTTCTAGTTGCTTTCATTCTATTTTTTATGCTGTTATTGGTACTTCAGTTTTTAGTTGTTTGTTCAAGTGGAGTCGTACACACCAAAGATCGACAAGCTCAAGGAAGATGTGAGAGCGATGTTTGTGAATAAAACGATGAATTGTTTAGATCAGTTCGAACTGATTGAAACAATTCAGAGACTTGGGGTTGATTATGTTTTCAAAAATGAGATAAGAACCATACTGGGGAGAATTTATAGCGATAAGAAGCATACTAATGCCTCGTCGAACAATGAGTTGTACACTGAAGCTCTGGAGTTCAGATTCTTAAGACAACATGGTTTTAAGGTTCCGCCAGGTACGATGAGAGATCTTTCATATAATGTGCAATGAGCTCTTCATCATCAATCTAATATACATTAAAAAATGTTGAATTAATATTCAACATTCCCCTGAATTTTTGGAAGAAAAAGAGAAAAAAAAAGATAATAGAAGCCAAAATTTTTACTGATTTTTCTTTAAACTCAAAATAATGACAGCCTTAAATAAACATAGAAATAAACTTATCTTCTTAAATGCTAGCAACTAGGAGAACAATATGGGAATCAAGAAAAGGCCCACCATCCCACAAACTTCACAACTAACTAAGTAGATAAACATGGCCACATAATCAATAAAAATAATAATTTTGAATTAATATTCAACATTCCCCCTTGATTCAAAATTATAGATAATTTGAAGCACGTCTCTTTAATGGACGATGCACTTCTCACCAATCTGCAACTGTTGATGCACTTCTCATCAAACTTCAACTATTGATGCACTTCTCATCAATCTTGCAAATAATAGTATTTGATGTAACACCTCACTCCCGCAAGACCCGAACCCGACATCGACGGTGATATCCAGATCCGTGCCCCGCGAGGGTGGCGTGCTACATCACTCAGTAGAAAACTCAGTATAACATTTTTTTTTACACAATCGCACACATATTATCATTAACGCGGAAAGCAATTTATATAATCAATACAATGGCCTTGGGCCCACTTTTTACATTTACAATTTATTTCGGTCAATTGACTTTACAACTTATCCAAATTAGTAATACAAAAGTCCAAGAATAGAAACACTAAGACAGACGCGAATCGATCCCGACCACTTCTCTCGCTTCTTCAACCAAATAGATGTCATACGCCTGCTGCTAACGGGTATTCTTCTAAGTCCTAAAAATAGATGCAAATTTTGGGTGAGTTTTGCGAACTCGGTGAGAAACCATCATCGATGGTTCACTCAACTCATGCATTCACCAATCATATTAGCACACCAGTAGCATTAATAATAATATCACATATTATCACATTTCAGCCCAATTTCATATACACATACAATTTCATCATTTACATCTTCCAATCATTTACAATATATATATATATGCAATGCGATGTGACACTGCTCCATTTTCATTTCGTTGTTGTGGACTGCGCTGGCTTGCCCCAAGAACGGCACATTGCGCTGAGCCGTGGCTCGAAAACATTGGGCTTGAAGCCTCGATATATCGAGCTGCGGCTCAATACGTTGGACTGAGGTCCTGTGCGCTGAAATGAAAGCTCTCACATACGTTAGGCGTGATATGCCCCGACATACTGGTCGCTCCGGCCACAACCGCTTTTATCGATCACACATTTATGTTTATGCATGCAATGTACATATTCCAATTTCCATTTACATATCATTACTATTTGCCAATTCTTCTGGACTTTCGGTCCGTATTTCAATTATCTACATTTTCAATTTATTGCATCCTACTATATCACATTTACAATCCCATCCAATGTATCGAAACAAATGCATAATTAACACTTCAATATCAATTTCCCATTTCTGACCTCGGTCCGAGATCTCCAATATAAACATTCACACACGCTACACACAAGTAGCACTTCGTTCTCTCATTCTAAATATTTCAGACACCTATGGTCCGAAATCAATCGAAATTAAACACACATAAACCCTCCATTATCTCCACATGGCATAATTGCAAAATCTTAAACACATAAAGGTTGAGGAACCAACTAGGTTACTCACCTGCATTCCGAGCTAACATCTGAAGTTTCAAGAACGCCGGTAGATCGACGCCCAAATGTGCCTCTATAACAAATGAGAGGAATCCGATCACTAATTATCCAATCCGAATTAGTATAATGCACATGTAAGTGTATAATGCATGTGTTCATGAGATTTCCGGCCCTAAATTCAAATTTTTCCCGTCATAAAAATTCCATCAAAAATTAGAAAACTATTGGCGCTGACGGTGCGCAATTCGAACCTCTATAGGTCCCCAATTAAACAAAACAAGTATTATCAACAATTACCCGGCCACGCCAATTTCCGTCCAAAATTCCCAATTTCTCACAAAATGAAATTCAATATTTCACAAACCGATGCCTCAAGAATCAGGTCAATCGGACGTCGGACGGAAAAGAAATTGACAAAAGAAACACCAAATACCAAATAATCAAAATAATACCAAATAATAAAAAAATTCAGATTCGCTTCATCACTAGGGCGAGCCGTCGCCCTAGTGATTCCGGATGATCCGGCGTCGTCGCTAGGGCGACGCGTCGCCTAGTGACGCCGTTCATCCTAAGCCTCGTCACTAGAGGCGACGCGTCGCCCTAGTGACCGCTAAAAATCCAAATTCCCATTCCTTTTTTCCTAATTTCCAATCCAACTTTCTAATTTCCAAACCAACTTTCAACACTCATAAATCTCAACACACACTTCAGAAAATACAAATCTTACCTCGTTGGAAAGATCATAAAACCCTCTACAATTCTCAAGAAGACCATAAAAATCAATCTCACCCCTAAGGGTGTCAAAAATCCCTTCAAAGCTACTGCCTACTCAAATCCCATTAAAACAGAACAGTACATTGCAAATTTCATAACTCTCTGATTCTTCAGCCAAAAATTACCACATAAATATGCTTAATAAGTTCCCAATGTCATCTACAACTTTCATTAACAACCCAAAATCAAATTCCATAGCTAAACAAGTCAATTAATTCACTCAATGTTGCTGTCCCTGAAATCATTCAATTTGAGCAGTACACTTATAACAAGTATAACTCCCTGTACACAAGTCAGAAAAAAATCCAAAATTTATGTCCCTGAAAATTTAACTCCTCAAACTTCAAGTTTCATGAAGAACTCAATCTCCAATTCGATTTCTAACAATGTCAAATCTGTTATGCAAGTTACTGACCTAATCAGCACTTAACATCACAATGTAAGTTCAGCTTTTGAAATTCCATATCTCCCACATCTGATTTCCAAAAATTACATGCCATACACCAATTTCAAGATCAATGTGTTATCTAAAACTCTTAAGTAGACCCCTAAAACCAGTTCAGTTCACAAAAATTACTAAAATTACTCCAAAACAGAATGTACACCAAATTTGCTAATCCAGCTAGGTTCACTCAATACATAAAAACAGTCAATAGTTATCAGGCCATAACTCTTAATATACAACTCGAAAAATATCAAGATCAGTGGTAATGGAAAGCTAACTCAATATGCTACAACTTTCATGAAGACTCTTTTCCCAAATTCCATATCAATTAATTTATAAAAATCAACAAAATCATCAGGTCATAGTGTCGGTTACTGTTCATAGGCAATAAAACAGTAACTTTCCATGTAAATTTTCGACCTTCTACCATTACAATTTAACAACACCTATTTCACACAAAGTTGAAGCCAACATCCCAAAGTTTAAGTGGCCACAAACCTCACCTCATTTTCTCACCTATACAATAAGTTATGATCAAAACATTGCAATAGGTCAAATAACCATTTTCCAGCTTTCATCTATAACTTAACTCTCATCACTTCTAACACCAATAACACATCACTAAGCACCATTTATACCTCTAATTCAACCCCAAACTAATCACAACATTGACTTATATAACTAACCAAACTTTGGCAGCACAAACCTACACAATTTCCATATTATTTTGCATCATAAACATCATTAATAACATCACCTTCTCATTCTTTAACTACCCTAACCACTTCCTTCACACAAGCATACATTAAACCCCTTCAAACCTACCCTTATAATGATCAAATAAATACATAAGTGCTTCCCATATATGCTTCTAACTACCAAAAGCATAAGAACAAACATTAACACTTACCTTAAACAAGTTCAAGCTATTCAATTTCCAAGGCTTTTCAATTCCTTCAACTTGAAACTTCTCAATCACCGCCACGACTCTTATCACTACACATGCACATATCATCTTCTCAAAGAGCAAGCTTGGTCTTAGGTATGTACAAATAAGAAGCAAACCAAGAACCAAGACAACCCTTCTTGTGAGGGATGAGAAGATAGAAATTCAAGGAGAAAAGAAAGACATCAAAGAAGAAGAAGTAAAGGTTCTGGATGAGAGAAGAGGAAAATAAGCTTGTCTAATGATTTTGGTCTATGAAATAGCCAAGGAAAGTCATTGGTGATGATGAAATTTCGGTGATGAAGCATCATATAAGACAAAAATCAAGAAGCCACATGGCTTTTAATGAATGGTAAGGACAAAAATGAGTTAATCCCAATTAATTAAGCACTACACCCACTTAAGCTCTAATCATGACACTAAAATAATTTCCTAATCCCCATTTATCCACTAATCTCATGCCATTAGGCAATCCTTTTCAGTACAAAAGGCTCACTCGATCGATCGGTTAGAATTTTCCTATCCGCACGAACCCGAAAAATTCCGTAAAAATTCTCATAAATCCCTAAAATGGGAAACAATTTATGACGCCTCGAATAATTTTCCAAATACAACTATCCCTAAATTTCACAAAAGGTCTCAGTTTGAAACCTAAGCCGGAAAATGTCATGAATGCATGTTATCATGTGCAAGTGCAACAGACCATCTATCATAGAGGCTATATACTGTATGTGCATGCCGAAATATACTTTAATACTCCTGAACCGTCCCAATTTACTAAAATACCATTCCCATCGGTGATGGGATGTTACATTTGATGCACTTCTCCAATTTTAAAATAAAGTTTCTTCTTCTTCTTGAGCAAAATTTGATTGCTCATTTTTGAACTTGCAATATTTTTGTATATGCCCAAATCTTTGGCAACCAAAACACTGTGGTTTACCTTTATGCCAACAATCCTTTTCATCATGGTTATTTTTCTTACATACACCACATGGTGGAAAGTTTACCCTTTTTGAGAAACACTTGTTTGATGTCTTGGCAATGAAGGCTCCTTCTGTTGTTTTCTCATCTCTTATGGCTCTTCTTTGTTCAACAGCTTGCAAAGCATTGATTAATTCTGCAACTGTAATCTTTGAAAGATCCTTAGAATCTTCAAGTGAGGAAATCTTTATCTCATACTTTTCGGGCAAGATCACAAGAATTTTTTGAACAATTCTATTGTCTGGAAAATTTTCACCAAACAATCTAATTTTTTTAACAATTGTGATAAGCTTGTTAACATATTCCTTGACCCCTTCTGATTCCTTCATCCTTTGCATCTCAAATTCTCTCTTAAGATTCAAAACTTGCATCAACTTTGTTTTCTCAGAACCCAAATACTCATTTTTTAGAGAATTCCATATCTCCTTTGGAGTATCATAAGCCATGATGCTAGTGAAAATCACCTCGAATACTAAAGAATAAAAACAAGTTTTCGCTTTGAACTTCTTGGCCTTTTCTTCACTATGACTCTTAAGTTGAGCTGCTGTTGGACGAGGAGGCAATGGTGGAACTTTACTATCATTTTCAACCACATCCCATAAATCAAAAGATTGGAGATATGTTTGCATTTTGACAGCCCATAATTGGTAATTTTCTCCATTGAAAATGGGAGGTGAGGCTAAAGAAAAAGTGTTTGAGGCAATTTTCTAAAGAACTCACTTGTTTTCTTTCTACTATATTTTTTTTTCACAACCCCATGACCAATAAAGGCTCTGATACCATGTTATTCTCCTAAATGCTAGCAACTAGGAGAACAACATGGGAATCAAGAAATGGCCCACTATCCCACAAACTTCACAACTAACTAAGTAGATAAACATGGCCACATAATCAAAAAAAAAATTGAATTAATATTCAACATTCCTCCTTGATTCAAAATTATAGATAATTTGAAGCACTTCTCTTCAATGGACGATGCACTTCTCACCAATCTGCAACTATTGATGCACTTCTCATCAAACTTCAACTATTGATGTACTTCTCACCAATCTTGCAAATAATAGTATTAGAGTACCTCTCTCCAATTTTAAAATAAAGTTTCTTCTTCTTCTTGAGCAAAATTTGATTGCTCATTTTTGAACTTGAAATATTTTTGCATATGCCCAAATCTTTGACAACAAAAACACTGTGATTTACCTTTATGCCAACAATCCTTTTCATCATGGTTATTTTTCTTACATACACCACATGGTGGAAAGTTTACCCTTTTTTAGAAAGATTTGTTTGATGTCTTTGCAATGAAGGCTCCTTCTGTTGTTTTCTCATCTCTTATGGCTCTTCTTTGCTCAACAGCTTGCAAAGCATTGATTAATTCTGCAACTGTAATTTTTGAAAGATTCTTAGAATCTTCAAGTGAGGAAATCTTTGTCTCATACTTTTCGGGCAAGGTCACAAGAATTTTTTCAAAAATTCTATTGTCTGAAAAATTTTCACCAAACAATCTAACTTTGTTAACAATTGTGATAAGCTTGTTAACATATTCCTTGACCCCTTCTGATTCCTTCATCCTCTGCATCTCAAATTCTCTCTTAAGATTCAAAATTTGCATCAACTTTGTTTTCTCAGAACCCAAATACTCATTTTTTAGAGAATTCCATATCTCCTTTGGAGTATCACAAGCCATGATGCTAGTGAAAATCACCTCAGATACTGAATAATAAAAGCAAGTTTTCGCTTTGAACTTCTTGGCCTTTTCTTTACTATGACTCTTAAGTTGAGCTGCCTTTGGATGAGGAGGCAATGGTGGAACTTCACTATCATTTTCAACCACATCCCATAAATCAAAAGATTGGAGATATGTTTGCATTTTGACAGCCCATAATTGGTAATTTTGTCCAATGAAAATGAGAGGTGAGGCTAAAGGAAAAGTGTTTAAGGCCATTTTTTAAAGAACTCACTTGTTTTTTCTCAACTCTTTTTTTTTTTCACAGGCCCATGACCAATAAAGGCTCTGATAATATGTTGTCTTCCTAGTTGCTAGCATTTAGGAAGGTTAGTTTATTTTTATGTTTATTTAAGGCTGTGATTATTTTGAGTTTAAAGAAAAGATTAGTAAAAAAATGTTTGGCTTCTATTATCTTTCTCTCTTTTTCTTCAAAAAATCCAACAAAAACTGCTGAGGTTTTCGACATCTTTAAGGATAGTCAAGAGAACTTCGGAGCAAGCCTGTGTGACGACATGAAGGGGTTGCTGTCTCTGTACGAGGCAACATTCCTCATGGAAGAAGGTGAGAGCATCTTGGAGGATGCGAGAGATTTCGCAGGGAAGCACCTTAAACAGCATGTCAAATTACGTCTCTACGTTAGCTAGTCATGCCTTGGAGCTCCAATTACATTGGAGAATGCCGAGGTTGGAAGCCAGTTGGTACATGGATGTGTACCACACTAAACAATCCACGAACCCTATGCTTCTTGAGATTGCGAAAATGGAGTACAACAGGCTCCAGGCAATTCACCAGGAGGATCTGAAACGAGCATCCGAGTAAGCTTGCTTTCCACAGCATAATTTATGTTATTTAATAATATATGAGGTCTACATCTTCATAACGTCCCTTTCATAAGATTTTTATAGTGTTATAGTCATTGGATGTCACAGGGAGGTGTATACAATTATATTCCTCGAAAGAAGGGATCTGGAGGGACATTAATGAACAATGGCTGAACTCCAGTGGTATTTATTTATCCAAAATTCCAGGTCGGCGTTTTCTAAATGGGGTAATTCATTGGTTGGCCCTCGGAGAAAACGACGAGAGTTTGATTCTTGGTTTCGATGTCTCCCGTGAGACTTTCAAAGCCATGAAGATACCATATAATGATATGTATCGTACAGAACTTTTTCAGATTGGGGAATCCCTTGCCTGCTTTCATCGGCATGCTCCAGTCTTCGGCATATGGTTGATGGAAGATTATGGCGTGGAGTCTTCATGGACTAAGATTTACAGCTTTGAATATCCCGGATTTTCACCTTCAATTCTAGGGATCAAAGAAGATGGTGATTTTTTGATGGCCAGTCATTGTTTCAAAAGGAGGAAGGAGTTATTTTGGTTCAATCCTGAAAATAGTGCAATCACAGAAACCGGAATATGAGTCCATCCTTATTTTTTACACCTCTCATCTTACACAGAAAGTTTAATTTTGATGGACAAAGAAACTGGTGCTCTTTCTTGTTTAAGAGTTATTTTAGTAACTTTATATAAAGTGAAATTATTAATATTTAATTTGACTGTTTATAAGACCCTTTAAGTAATTTTGGACTTTTTTTTCCTCTTTTAATATTAATATTGCTTAGTTTTACTTTTATTTTTATATATTTTATTTTGATTTAGTGATTATACATTGTTTAAATAAAACAGAAATATCTTTAACTGTTTATATATGTATATATAAATTATAAAATTTATATACTAAAAGATTAGGGATATACTGATTTATGAATTAATTAAGTAATATAATTTACTTCTATCTTTTATAAATATTTATTAATAAAAATTAAATATATTTTACTAAAATAAAATTGAATAGGTAATTCTTTTGTAAATTAATATTTATTTATTAATATAGTTTTATTCTAAAATCAAAGCTATCAATTAGAATAAAATTTTAATTTAAAAATAAGAAATAAATAAATATTTTCTAAAATTTTGAAATTTGTGTCACTTCGATATTTTTTTAAAAATCTAAATTTCATATATTGACACGATTCAGATACTTGGGTTTGATTATGTTTTCGAAAATGAGATAAGAACCATATTGGATGGAATTTACAAGTACAAGAAGCATAGTAATGTCTCGGCGAACAATGACTTCGTATACTGAAGCTCTTGAGTTCAGACTCCTGAGACAACATGGCTTTAAGGTTCTGCAAGGTACGAAAAATATTTCCAATAATGCGCAGTGAGCTCTTCGTCATCATCAATCTAATATAAGTAACAAATAGCAGAGATTTTCAACAGCTTTAAGGATAGTGAACAGAACTTCAAAGCATGTCTGTGTGAGGAAAAGAAGGGATTGCTGTCTCTGTACGAGGCACCGTTATAAAATGAAGAGCATATCAAGTGCACTTAAGTCATTTCCATTGTCAGCTATTAGATACTTATGTTACAACAAACACCTAATAGCTGGCTAATACTCATCTGTAATAAAAAAATATTATTCCTCTTTCTGTTGTAACGCTCGAATGTACATCAAGTGTATACAAACAATCTGTGAGACAATAAAATATATATATATATTTGATATGTGCTTAACTGTTAATATTTTTAATTATTTTCACTTAGCGATTATCGATACAAAAATGATTAAAATATTCATTTTAATTCATATTTATTTTTAGGTACAATTTGAAAGCAAAAAAATTAAAGTGAGTCAAATACGTAATATATGGATCATTTTTAGAAGATTAATACCTATTTGCTTTCATCGAGGAAGAAGAAAAAAATAACAAGCAAGAAAAATGGAAGCACCGAAGACACAAATAAGATTTAATTAAGTGGCATTTTAGTTGTCAAATGAGCTACAAGGGAGTTGAGGGTTTTAAAATATTGCGGTAATTAAATGGTCCATGAATTAGCTAGAGGAATGACGACGCATCACCGCATAGTAGGCGCAATATAGAAATAAAGCTACAACTACAAGAAAGAGCAGGATCAAAAACGGTAGCGCACAATGAAGGAAGGAAATAAAATAGCTGCGGCGCAGGACCATCCACGTGGGAGAGCAACACGCAACTGGCCACTGGCCACTGTAGAGAAAACGACGAGGATGTTGTGCGTCTAGACAAGAGGAGGCTGTGCGTTTTACTAAAAACACACAGTAAAAGAAGCAAGAGAACAAGAAAACAACGCATCATAGAGTAGGTGGATGGAACAACTGAGAGTAGTGGGTGTCGTTTTGGGCAGAAGCAAGCACAGTAAAAGGAGCAAGATGTTTAAGTGATGTAGACCCTTATTAGCCCCATCCAGCAACAGTAAACAAGGAATAAAACAGTAGAGGAACGTGACAACGCATAAGTTAAATGGACAAGCGTGTGGAGCACGAGCAGAAGGGGAGCAAAGGTTTTAACTTGATGTGGACCCTTATTTGTCCCATCAAGTAACAGTAGACAAGGAGGAGAAAAGCTTGTGCGTTTACAGCTGGAGAGGCGTGGGTTTTGATTAAAACGCACAAGAGCTTCACGTGGAGGACAACGTCGTTTTGCAAGAGACACAAGCAATAAACAGACAGTATACAGCCAAGAGAGTCATGTAAGAGAGGAATATCACTGCATAGTGGAGAGTAATAAAACAAGAAAGCAAGACTTTAATTGTCCAATCAAGTAACAGTGGAAGAGCAAAAACGCACAAGAGAGGAAGGCAGCGTGGCGTTGAAGGAAGCAAGGAAGAAAAACACGCAGGCGGCGCTGGAGAGGCTCAGCGTAGGTGTGAAGCTGCGTCTGCCTTGCGGTCTGCAGCTTGCTGGACGTAGGCGGCTACGGCTTGGAGCTGTTGCTGCTTGCGGCTTGTAGCTGACGCTGACGCAGTGGAGCGCAACAGGAACGTGGAAACACAAAGCAGGTGCTGCGTGAAGGGTTTTAACAAGTTTATTGGTCTTGTCAACAGTAACAGTAGAGAGGAGCAGTGCACGCAGAAGGCAGTACGCAGGCGACAGTGAGAGGAGCAGCTCCAACACAGTGTGCGGTGGACAGACGATAAACCTCAAGGCTTATTCATCAAATCGATGAACAGTACAAAGCTTTGGACAGTGTTGGGAAAAGTAGGCCTCAGTTTTTGGTGAAGGTTTATTTTTAATTTTAATTTGTCAATTTCAGTTTTAATAGATAGTGAATAGTATTTTGTGTGGCTAAGTGTTTAATCTAGACAAGGTACTTTACGTTTGATGTATGTAGTTCGTGAGACTCCTATGGTTTAATTGTTTCGTTTATTTCTTATGTTTATTTAATCTCTACGCTTAATTGATTTATTATTGTTGAGTTTGTTGATTAATGAGGCCTGTTAATTGATCAACTCGATGATAAATTGTCTAATAGATTAGTTAATCCGTGATTGTTGTCTATCGAGTGGCGAATTAATTTTAATTAAAAAATTAATGAGATTAAATAATTTGGCCTAAATAGATTGCGGTACGTTAGATTACATTGGCAAGAAGGCAGTCCATTAAATTTATTCGCCATAGATTATATTCGCTGAGCTTTACTCTAAATAGTCTAATTGGTTAGGGTAATAATCATGAGCTTTACTCGGGTTATCGAATAATTACAAATGGATTGGTAGATTTGTGATGTTCACGATTCTGTTATAACTTTGTCCATGTGAATGAATGAAATTTATATTTTTGAGTCTATGATCGAATTACTAGATCAAACTTAGAGAGATCTTGGCTAGGTTTTTATTCATATTATTTTCAATCTTATTTTTAATTTCTTCTTGCGTGATTTCGTGTTTCTAAAATCAATCATTCTCAAATCAAATTATTTTTATTTTTATTTTATTTTTTATTCTAGATTTCGCACAAATAAATAATTACTTCACTGGTCTCTGTGGTTCGACCCTATTCACCACTTTACTCGCTTAAGTGTTCTAGAGTAGGAATTTATTTTTGCTGGTTTGACACGCCATCAATATTCCATTCTTGAAATAAGTTTTTATAGGGTATCTAAGCTGTTCTCACTAACATCATGGATCTCGACTCTGGCTCATCAGCTAGTGGCCATAATGCTCCACAACCTTTCACTCCTCTTGATTTTCCCATTCTAGCAAAAACGCTGAACTTCAACCTTCCCATTAAGCTTGATAGTAGAATTTCATCAACCGGTGAGCATAAGTACTTGGAACCATAAGAGCCCTTGAACTTGAACACTTCATCATCACTGCAACTCCTCAAATTTTCACTTCATCATCACTCCTGAAATTTTTACTTCATCATCACTGCACCTCCTCCTCAAATTTTCAGTGCCGATGCAGATCAAGCCACTAACCACACATATTACAAAACCTGGCATATAACAGATCAGCTGCTACTATGTTGATTGCTCTTAACCATTGGAGAAGAAGTGATTGGTCAGATAAACCATTCCAACTCTTCCCATCAAGTATGGCAAATTCTCAAAAATCTTTATGTTCAAGCCTTCATGGATAGAGTCCTGCAGCTCAAACATCAACTCTCAATAATTAAAAAGGAATCACACTCTATATCCGAATACATGCTAAAAGTTAAAACTATAGGAGACTTACTTCAAGTTACAGGATATGCCATCGCACAATATGAACTAATATTAAGTGCTCTCAATGGTCTTGGTCATGAATATGATCCTGTTGTGATTTATCTAACACACTCCATGAAAACCTCAACTCTATAAGAATTACAATACTCTCTCATGATGTGTGAAACAAGAATAGAATAGTTGAATACAATTACCCAGACAGACATCTCATCACCTGCTGTCAACTATGCAACTTTTAATAACAATAATCAATACCATAACAATCAAGGTGGAAGGAGTAGCTTTAAAGGCGGAGGAGGTCATGGAAGAGGAGGCAGATGGAATGGAAATAGAATATTTTGTCAACTATTCCATAAACCTGGCCACGAGACACTCAAATGTCTCAAAAGGTTTGATATATCATGGCAAGGAAGCATTAACCAACCATGTAGATCTAACAACAATGGAAAATCTACACACACAAAATCCACAAGGCTATCTTCAATCCTATTTGACCTTAAATCAGCATGGTAATCCCTTTTCTAAAATGCTTAGTGACAGTACATGGATTGTAGATAGTGATGTTACAAATAATGTAACAACAAACCTCAACAACCTTTTAATCAGTTTAGAATATGGTGGAAAAGATTAACTCACTGTTGGAAATAGTACTTCTCTTCCTATTGCTAATGAGGGTTCATCTTATATTCACTTCGAAGACAGTATACACACACCTCTTGCATTGAAACAAATTTTATATGTTCTAAACATAACCAAAAATCTATTGAACAAATCTAAACTTATTAAAGATAACAAAATTACTGTTGAGTTTACTGATGTTAATTGTTTATTTAAGGAAAAGGAAACATGGAAGGTTCTACTCAACAGACTGCTTCGAGATGGCCTATATAGTCTTGAACCCACCAAGCCACAAAACCAAATCAGGCTAGTCAAACAATCACGTTCTGCTTCTAGTTTTAATGTTTTTGGTTCTCCATACTATAGAGATTTTCTTCCTTCAAACAAAAGTCATTGTGAGACAAATTTAGCACAAAAGAATGCAGATATTTGGCATGTCAAACTAGGACATCCTTCTAACAAAATACTGAAACAAATTCTGAGTTCAATGAAATTCAACATAAACCTAAACAACTTGTCCTTTTGTGATGCCTGCAAATAAGGAAAATTGCATAACTTACCATTTCAAACACATGACATCACAACCCAAGATCTATTAGATATCATTTATTCTAACATTTGGGGACCCTCTTCATATCTCTTAACAAAATGACACAATTATTATCTCATTTTTGTTGATGCTTACACTAGGTTTACATGGTTTTATCCCCTAAAGCTAAAATCAGACATACTATTTGTTTTCATTAAATTTAAAAACAATATTAAACTTCAGTTAAATAGAAAAATCAAAGCCTTTCACACTAACATGGGAGGGGAATTAAAGCCTTATTACCTTACCTTAGACAACATGAGATACAACCACGTTTGAGTTGTCCTTAACCTCACCAAAAAAATCGTAGTTTTGAAAGAAAACATAGACATATAATTGAAATAGGCCTAGCTCTCTTATCCCATGTTCATATGCCTCTTACCTACTAGCTTGAAGCATTTTCCACAACTACATTTCTCATTAATAATCTTCCATCTCCAAAACTAAACATCTCATCATTTGAGAAGCTGTATAACAAACCACCAAATTATCTCTAGCTCAAAACCTTTGGCTACAACTGGTTTCCTTATCTTAGGTACTATTCTCATCATAAATTTGATTTCCACACCACAAAATGTGTTTTTCTTGGATGTAGTTCAATGCACAAAGGCTATAAATCCCTAAACAATCAAGGTACGATTTTCATATCTCGCCATGTAGAATTCTATGAAGAAGAGTTTCCATTTCCTCAACTTTTTCCTTCACACTAAAAAAAAATTGCAGCTTCACCAAATCTTCTTATACACTCTATCTTCAGCCTCATTCTATCCAAAGACAATCTCGGATCACTTCTCAACAACAGAATACTCCTAATCACAAGAATCCCTTATTAATCGATAGGTAGTGTAACATCCCGTTACAGTTAACAAGGGCATTATGGTAATATTGGGTCAGACTGATAGGTTTCATTGCATTCACTGATTGAGCATGTTACTGGCTTCTAATTATAGAAAAACAGGTTTATTGCATATGCACTTATTCATAGGTACATGCATTCATGGTTTTTCGGCATTTTAATTGTGAGTATGAATTGATTGGATTGTGAACCTGGCCGATCGGATTATGATTGATTGAGAAATTAGGAGTAAGTGGGCTTGAATGACCGATTTAGTATAATTTAAGAGTGATTGGCTATTGATCTTGGCTTATAGGAAATTTTCGAAATTCGGGAGAAAATACCCGCATCGAAATTTTCGAGTGATGAATCGATTATTCAGATAATCTCGAAAGAATTGTCCAATGGCGATAGAAAAATTAGAGTTATGCTATTAAGAAATAAAAATGTTGAGCCATTGAAATTTAAAGACTGAAATTTGAACTGAGTTGGAGACCTATGTCTATAAATAGTTATGTTTGAAACATTGGAGATTTTATCCTAAGGCAAAAATCGTTTCTTCTTCTCTTCTCCCACGGTGTTCATCGATTCCTCCCATAGGTGAGGATTCTTCGATCTTTCCTGATGGTTTTCTTCTCATTGTGGTAGGCTAACTTGTTTACTGTGATTGATAAAGGTTGAGAAGGTTTGAGAGTGGTTTATCGTTGAGTTTGAAAGATTTTAGGGTTTACGGAGATTTGAGGGATTTGTGGAACTTGACCGTCGATTCGTAAGTATTTATGGATTTAATGTTGTTATTAATGGTTGTTCCATGCATTTATGGCATTTATGGTGAAGATTAAGTAGTTAGGGTGTTAAATGTTAAGCTGAAAGAGCATTAATGGCGGAAATTGATCGGAGAAGACGATTGGGCCTTCGCACGTCGCGACGAGCGCGCAGAGGCTTGAGGGCTTCGTCGCGACGAATAATGATTTATTCGTCGCAACGAGCTCGGTTGGACGTCGCGACGAGCGTGGATTTATTCGTCGCGACGAGCGGTCTCCACGTTGCGACGTAGGTCGCGACGAGGGATAGAAATTCTGATTGGATTAATTTTAGTTGATTGGGCTTAATTGATGGTATAGACCTCCGATTGAGGTGATTCCTGATTCGTTAGGAACTAGGGAAAGAGGTCTTCAATTGAGGATAATTTTGAGGATTGGAATTTAATTTAAATGGTATTTATTCATAGAGAATAAGGTCAATTATGGTTCACAGTGTGACCTAAGTATTAAATTGAGACAATTGGAGTTTTAATTGGGATTTTCAATAGAGATCTTAACCCAATGGTTATGGAATTGCTATAGGGAGTTTGAATTGAGGAAATTGAGCTGAATTTTTGGATTGGATCAATTATTGTCGATCAATTGAGCGAAGAGTTAGAATGGGACATAAGAGTTCAAAATTGGGTTTTAGCGCCGAAAATCGTGAACATGCATTATACATAATTTCATTGAGACATATGCATCACTGAATTGTTTAATTGAGCATCTAGTGATGGGACTGTATTTTCCTGTTATAGAGGCGTCGTTTGATCTTCATTCCATGGACATTGCTGGAACTTCCAGGCAGTAGCTCGGAAGTAACAGGTGAGTAACCTAGTTGATTCCTCAAATTCCTGATTGTCTAAATGCTCTATGTGAATTACTTGCCAATGTGAATTGCATGATTACTGAAATGTATATAATCGAATTGCATTTTTTACTGAATTAGATTGGACTACTGCATGACACTGAGGAATGCAATACTGGGCTTTTATAGCCATACACTGAATTACTGAACATTGCATTACATGCATAAATGCATGATCAGATAATGGATATGTGACCCAAGTTGCTATTATCACTAAAAAGAGCCTCGAACTCTAACATCAGATCGACCGCCTCGAGCCCGAGGGGAGAAAATCACACGCGTCCCCATCAATACTAAGCGAGCACTTGGGCACAATCTGAATAACTGGAAAAGAGTCACATATGCATTTTATACACATGAATGATTGTTTTGTGACGATTACTGAACTATGTGATGACCTGATTTATTGTAAATTGTTATTGGATACTGCAAGGTGTTATAGGCTACTGCAAATTGTTATATACTAATTGTATCTTCTTGTGCGTCTTGATGCATAATCACTGTAATGCATGATTTGAGTGAACCATCAATGATGGTTTCATTGGGTCGCAAACTCACCCAAAATTGCATCTAATTTTTCGGGATCGTTAGAGTAGACTCTAGCTCAGGAGATAGTCTTTTCTGCCGTGTGAGCGTCTTTGGCAAGAGAAGCGATGGCACATGTGCTCGGTCATTTGGGTTGGACTTTTGCGATGACTTAGGATAGATGCTTATGACGATTTCCTTTTGGTTTTGTTTAGGGGTGATAGACTTGTCTATTCGATATTGGATGATCATATCAAGATTATTTTGGATTTTAAATTTCTTGATTTACGATATATTGTGGTTTTAATTATTGTGATGCCATGTGGATTAACAATGGATTTTACGGTAGTGCACCTTTATCGTGGGATACGTGTTTGAGCGACCCTCGGGCGTCCGATGTGTACCTACTAGTGGCCTTCATTAAAATATCAAAGCATGGTTTGGCATCTGTTGGGCATAGTGTATTTTAGGTTTGGAATCACCGTAAGAATAGCGAATCGATCGAATTTTTTTGTCTGCTTTTAGGTCATCCGTCCTTGGAGATCGAGTTGAGCTACCAGCTGACCTGGAATCGGTAGGAGCTAGTAGGGAGTCCCCGATGCCTCTTTCAGAGGAGTTGCCTCCTCGAGTTCCTGCGAGACGGGAACGGAGATATGATCGACTGCGTAAGCAGGGGGCGGTTGATTTCTATGGCAGCACCGACCCTCAGGAGGCTGAGGGATGGCTAGAGAGGACTGAGAGAGTCCTCGATCAGATGGATTGCGACCCTGAGGAGAGATTTGATTATGTCGTCTCTTTGTTACAGGGTCCTGCATATCAGTGATGGAAGAGCTGCCTCGAGCAAGTACCACTCAGCCCCGTATAATCGACATGGGATGATTTTCTGAGGGCCTTCAAGGACAATTACATGCCCAAGGTCTATCTGGAAATGAAGTTGAAGGAGTTTTTAGAGCTAAGACAGGGACAGTTGACCGTGGCCGACTATGAAGTGCGGTTCAATGAGCTGATGATCTATGCTTCTACATTGGTTGCTACTGAGGCTGACAGGTGTCGGTGTTTTGAGGGCGGACTCAATCTGAAGATCCGTACCCTTTTGGCCAGGTCTGACATGGGTAATTTCATTGAGTTGAGGGCTTCTACTGTGAGGATAGAGCATTCTTGAGACAACAGATGATGAGACCGGTCGGGGACCAGATTAAGAGATCTAGTGAGAGCGTGGTAGTCTTTGGCGGAGGGTACAATAAGCGTCGAGTAGGCCCTTCAGTCCGCAGGAGGACTAAACAGATGGTCATGGGCAGAGGGCGATTTGCACCTGATGGTAGTGGTGGCGGCGCTGCAGTTTGAGGCAATCTGTTCCTTTATCGAGCATTGTGACAAGAGGCATAGTGGAGAGTGTCGATGGTCTGTCCCGAGCTTGTTTGAGGTGTGGCTCGATGGACCACCGTAAGGAACCCCAGAGACTTTGGGAGCCCAGTCTACTATGACCGGAAGATCGGCAACAATACCACTGCATGCAATGAGCCGTGGAGGTGGATCGAGATGGAGAGGCCGAGGCCGAGGCCGAGCAGTAGGGTCCGAGTGAGGTCGAGGGACCGAGCAGCAGCATGCGAGCCTCGGGCCGTGGTCTATACCATGACTCGGCGGAGGCCCAGATTCCTCGATGTTGTTGCGGGTATGCTTCGATTTACGGTTTTGAAGCATATGCATTGTTGGATCTGGATCCACTCATTCTTTCATCATTACCGCATTTAGCATATAGATCGCATGGAGAAAGGCAAAGGTTACAGATGGGTTAGAGGTGAGTACACCTCAGGTAGTCTGTTGTATTGGGAGAGGTCTCGTATAGGGTGTCCGTTCAGATCGACCGAAACGATTCTGAAAAGCTTGATCGATCATTTTGCCTCTGAGGGAGATTGACGTGATATTGGGGATGGACTGGTTGACTGTGCATAGGGCTATTATGGACTGTTATACTAAGGAGGTTGTATTGGAGTCTCCTGGTCAGCCCAGGGTTGTTTTTCGAGGAGTTAGTCAGGCAGTGCCAGCGAGGATGATATCCTTCTTGAGTGCCCTGAGATTGATGCAGGGAGGTTGTGAGGCCTATCTGGCCCACGTAGTGGATTCCAGAGTTGAGCAGAGATTGCAAGATGTTCTCGTAGTCAGGGAATTTCCAGATGTGTTTCCCGAGGAGTTACCGGGATTGCCGCCAGAGTGGGAGACAGAGTTTGAGATTGATCTCGTTCCCGGTACTACCCCTATATCGATACCTCCATATAGGATGGCACCGGTGGAACTGAGAGAGCTTAAGGCTCAGTTGCAGGAGCTACTGGACAAGGAGTTCATTAGACCGAGTGTTTCACCATGGGGAGCTCCGGTACTGTTTGTGAAGAAGAAGGACGGGACGCTGAGACTGTGTATTGATTATAGGCAGTTGAATCGAGTGACATTGAAGAATAAGTATCCACTGCCTAGGATTGACGATTTATTTGATCAGTTGCAGGGAGCTCAGGTGTTCACTAAATTGGATCTGAGATCAAGTTATTACCAGTTGAGGATTGCAGAGGCCGATGTGCCTAAGAGTGCTTTCAGGAGCAGGTACGGGCATTTCGAGTTCCTAGTGATGTCGTTTGGGTTGACTAATGCCTCGACAGCCTTCATGGCTTTGATGATTAGAGTTTTTCAGCCCTACTTGGATCAGTTTGTGATTGTATTTATTGATGACATACTGGTTTATTCGAGGAGTAGACAGGAGCACGCTGAGCATCTGAGGATTGTCCTTCAGGTCATGAGAGAGAGACAGTTGTTCGCCAAATTCACTAAGTGTGAATTTTGGCTTGATGAGATTGTATTTCTGGGGCACGTGGTGTCCAGTGAGGGTATTCAGGTGGACCCTCATAAGATAGAGGCAGTTATGAGTTGGGAGATTCCGAGGAGTGTGCCAGATTTGCGGAGTTTCCTAGGATTGGCTGGATATTACCGGAGGTTCGTCGAGGGGTTTTCGTTGATCTCCGCCCCTTTGACGAAGCTATTGAGGAAGAAGGTGTCGTTTAGATGGTCTGAGGAGTGCCAGAAGAGCTTTGAGGAGATGAAACATCGGTTGACGACTGCACCGGTGTTAGGCATTCCATCTGGGACTGGAGGCTTTGTGGTTTACAGTGATGCCTCGCATCATGGATCGGGATGTGTATTGATGCAGCATGGGAGAGTTATAGCGTATGCCTCGAGACAGTTGAGGTCTCATGAGGTGAATTATCCAGTGCATGACTTAGAGTTGGCCGCAGTTGTGTTTGCTCTGAAGATTTGGAGACATTATCTGTATGGGGAGACGTTCCAGATCTTCACTGATCATGAGAGTTTGAGGTATTTGTTGAGTCAGAGAGAGCTCAATTTGAGACAGAGGAGATGGATAGAGTTACTGAAGGACTACGACTGCACGATTGAGTATCATCCAGGGAAGGCCAATGTGGTTGCCGATGCACTGAGTAGGAGATCGCATGGTAGTGCAGCTCAGGTTCAGGTTTCAAGGTTACCTGGTCTGATTCAGATGAGAGCTCTTAATGTATAGATGGAGTTGGGTCAGGATGGAGCTCTGATTGCTACTCTAAGGCTAAGGCCGATGTTGCACGATAGGATCCGGAGAGCTCAGGATCAAGACCCAGTGTTAGTGAGACTGATTAAGAGAGTCCAGGCCGGTACTGATTCGGAGTTTGAGTTGAGAGATGGGACTTTATGGATGGGACAGAGACTGTGTCTGCCAGATGTTGATGATTTAAGACGGGAGATCCTAGAGGAGGCACATGTAGCTGCCTATGCTATGCATCCTGGTACGACCAAGACGTATAATTCACTGAGACAACATTTCTGATGGCCTGGTATGAAGAGGCAAATGGCAGAGTATGTTTCCCGGTGTCTGATTTGTCAGCAGGTTAAAGCAGAGCATCAGGCTCCAGTGGAGAAGTTGCATTCGTTTCCCATTCCAGAGTAGAAATGGGAGCGAATTACCATGGATTTTGTGATGGGGTTGCCTAGGACACCGAGGCAGCATGATGCTATCTGGGTCATAGTGGACCGATTGACTAAATCGGCTCACTTCTTGCCAGTGAGGGAGAGCAATACTCTCGATCAGTTGGCCCAGAAGTATGTGGCAGAGATTGTGCGACTGCATGGGGTCCTAGTATCGATAGTGTCAGACAGGGATCCCAGATTCACTTCGAGGTTCTGGAAGAGCCTACAGACTGCTATGGGTACGCGATTGAACTTCAATACTGCATTTCATCCTCAGACAGATGGGCAGAGTGAGAGGACGGTTAAGACTGTTGAGGATATGCTTCGAGCTTGTATATTGGAGTTTAGAGGATCATGGGATCAGTATTTGGCACTGATCGAGTTTGCATATAATAACCAGTATCAGAGTAGTATTGGGATGGCACCGTATGAGGCCTTGTATGGGAGGCCGTGTCGATCGCCACTGTATTGGGATGAAAAGGGTATGAGATAGATAGAGGGCCCCGAGCTGATTAGGATCTGATGGATAAGGTGCATTGATCCGAGTCGCATCAAGGCTCGCTCAGATGTAAAAAGAGCTATGTGGATCAGCATCGGCGAGAGATGGAGTACAATGTGGGTGACAGAGTGTTTCTCCGAGTTTCTCCTTAGAAAGGAGTACTGAGGTTTGGCCGTAAGGACAAGTTGAGCCCTCGGTATATTGGTCCGTATGAGATCCTTGAGAGGATAAGACCGTTGGCTTACAGATTGACATTACCGAGTGAGATGTCCCAGATGCATGACGTGTTTCATGTTAGTATGCTCCGACGGTATCGTTCAGACCCGACTCATGTGATTCCGACTCAGGAGATTGAGGTAGCCAGTGATCTGAGCTATGTCGAGGAGCCGGTGCAGATTATAGGATCATGGGTCAAGCAGCTGAGGAACAGGGTGATTCCATTGGTGAAAGTCCTGTGGAAGAACCACTCTTCTGAGGAAGCTACATGAGAGACTGAGGAGCATATTAGGAATCAGTATCCTCATTTATTCGATCAGACAGGTATTAAATTTCGAGGACGAAATTTTATTAGGAGGGGTGAATTGTAACATCCCGTTACTGTTAGCAAGGGCATTATGGTAATATTGGGTCAGACTGATAGGTTTCATTGCATTCACTGATTGAGCATGTTACTGGCTTCTAATTATAGAGGAACAGGTTTATTGCATATGCACTTATTCATAGGTACATGCATTCATGGTTTTCTGACATTTTAATTGTGAGTATGAATTGATTGGATTGTGAACTGAAAACTGACTGGATTATGATTGATTGAGAAATTAGGAGTAAGTGGGCTTGAATGACTGATTTAGTATAATTTAAGAGTGATTGGCTATTGATACTAGCTTATAGGAAATTTTTGGGAAATTTTGGAGAAATTGCCCGGACCGGAAATTTTCGAGTGACAGACCGATTGACTGTATAGTACTGAAAGAATTGTCCAATGGCGATGGAAAAATTGGAGTTATGCTATTAAGAAATAAAAATGTTGAGCCATTGAAATTTAAAGACTGAAATTTGAACTGATTTGGAGACCTATGTCTATAAATAGTTAGGTTTGAAACATTGGAGATTTTATCCTAAGGCAAAAATCGTTTCTTCTTCTCTTCTCCCACGGTGTTCATCGATTCCTCCCATAGGTGAGGATTCTTCGATCTTTCCTAATGGTTTTCTTCTCATTGTGCTAGGCTAACTTGTTTACTGTGATTGATGAAGGTTGAGAAGGTTGAGAAGGTTTGAGAGTGGTTTATCGTTGAGTTTGAAAGATTTTAGGGTTTACGGAGATTTCAGGGATTTGTGGAACTTGACCGTTGATTGGTAAGTATTTATGGCTTTAATGTTGTTATTAATGGTTGTTCCATGCATTTATGGCATTTATGGTGAAGATTGAGTAGTTAGGGTGTTAAATGTTGAGCTTAAAGAGCATTAATGGCGGAAATTGATCGGAGAAGACGATCGGACTTCAGACGTCGCGATTTGACAATGTAGAGAAGTGAGGGCTTCGTCGCGACGAATAATGATTTATTTGTCGCAACGAGCTCGGTTGGACGTCGCAACGAGCTCAGTTGGACGTCGCAACGAGTGTGGATTTATTCGTCGAGACGAGCGGTCTCCATGTTGCGACGAACGAGTTTCCCACGTCGCGGCGAAGGGGCGTAGGTCGCGACGAGGGATAGAAATTCTGATTGGATTGATTTTAGTTGATTGGGCTTAATTGATGGTATAGACCTCCGATTGAGGTGATTCCTGATTCGTTACAAACTAGGGAAAGAGGTCTTCAATTGAGGATAATTTTGAGGATTGGAATTTAATTTAAATGGTATTGGTTCATAGAGAATAAGGTCAATTATGGTTCACAGTGTGACCTAAGTATTAAATTGAGACAATTGGAGTTTTAATTGGGATTTTCAATAGAGGTCTTAACCCAATGGTTATGGAATTGCTATAGGGAGTTTGAATTGAGGAAATTGAGCTGAATTTTTGGATTGGATCAATTATTGTCGAGTAATTGAGCGAAGAGTTAGAATGGGACATAAGAGTTCAAAATTGAGTTTTAGCGCCGGAAATCGTGAACATGCATTGTACATAATTTCATTGAGACATATGCATCACTGAATTGTTTAATTGAGCATCTAGTGATGGGACTGTATTTTACTGTTATAGAGGCGTCGTTGGATCGTCATTCCACGGACATTCTTTGGAACTTCCAGCGTGAGTCGAAGTAACAGTGAGTAACCTAGTTGGTTCCTCAAATTCCTGATTGTCTAAATGCTCTATGTGAATTACTTGCCAATGTGAATTGCATGATTACTGAAATGTATATAATCGAATTGCTTTTTTTACTGAATTAGATTGGACTACTGCATGACACTGAGGAATGCAATACTGGGCTTTTATAGCTATACACTGAATTACTGAACACTGCATTACATGCATAAATGTATGATCAGATAATGGATATGTGACCTAAGTTGCTATTATCACTGAAAAGAGCCTCGAGCTCTAACATCAATGAATGACCGCCTCGAGCCCGAGGGAGAAATCTCGACGCGTCCCCCCATCGAATCTTGATCGAGCACTTGGGCACAATACTGAATAACTGGAAAAGAGTCACATATGCATTGTATACACATGAATGATTGTTTGGTGACTATTATTGAACTATGTGATGACTTGATTTATTGTAAATTGTTATTTGATACTGCAAGCTGTTATAGGCTACTGCAAATTGTTATATACTAATTGTATCTTACTGTGCCGTGTTGTACGCAATCTGCGTAATGCATGATTTGAGTGAACCATCAATGATGGTTTCTCACTGAGTTCGCAAACTCACCCAAAATTGCATCTAATTTTTCAGGATCCTTAGAGTAGACTCCTAGCTCCGGAGATAGTCTTTTCCTGCCGTGTGAGCGTACTGGCAAGAGAAGCGATGGCACACAGGTCGGTCAGCTGGGTTGGACTTTTGCGGATGACTTAGGATAGATGCTTGTATCAGTTTCCTTTTTTGTTTTGTTTAGGGGACTGATAGACTTGTCTATTATAATATTGGATGACTGTATCAAGATTATTTTGGATTTTAAATTTTACTGATTTCTGATATATTGTGGTTTTTATTATTGTGATGCCATGTGGATTAACAGTCGGATTTTTTGGTAGTGCACCTTTATCGTGGGATACGTGTCGGAGCGACCCTCGGGCATCTCGATGTGTACCCTACGGTGAGGGGGCGCTACAGGTAGGCTCTCCAAATCCTTGGTCATTAGCCTATACTACCACATCTAACATTGCAATCAATGATTCCATCTTACCATTACAACAAAACACTCATACTATGCAAACTCGCTCCAAAAGTGGTATCTTTAAACCTAAAATCTATTCTATCACTCTTGCCTCTACCCAACATACAGAGCCTACAACTATTTTAGAAGCATTAAATGACCCTATATGATTTTAAGCAACGCAAGCTAAACTTTATACTTTACAACAAAACAATACTTGGACACTTTTTTCCCTATGAACCCACTATGCACATTCTTGGTACCAAATGGGTGTTCCGAACTAAATATAATATTGATGGGAGCATTTCTAAGTATAATGCTTGTTTTGTTGCCACAGGGCAATCAAACCCTTGGTGTTTATTTTTTAGAGACCTTTAGTCCAGTTGTTAAGGCCTCAATAATTAAAATCATTATGTCACTTACTGCTTCCCATCACTGTGATATAGGACGTTTCGTCTGGTGATGACGTCATATCGTCTGGTGCATTATTCATCTGATCCTTTCGTCTAGTCCCATTTTTGACCCTATAGACGATTGAATTTATCTTCGAGGTCTTCATGAAAGTTGAAGACCTTGAAGACAAATTCTATCATTTGCAGGGTCATAAGTGGGACCAGACGATAAGATCAGATGAACCCAGATGATAGAGAACTCAGATTGAGGTGTTCTTTAGATGGTTCGAAAGAGAACTTCAAGATCTATAATTTTCATGAAGACCTCAAATACAAATTTGATCGTCTATAGGGTCAAAAATGGGACCTGACGAAAGGATCAAATGAACAGTGCGTCAGATGATATACCAATTTTTGAATGATTGAGTGCTCTAACATGCCACCATCGTGGGGCATGGACTTTGATATCACTCAAGATGTCGGTCACATGTCTTGTAGAAGTGGGGTGCTACATATGTGGTATCAAAGCCCATAATTACTATCTTATATGGGAATTTTCTGAAATATGTGTCAAGGTACATGCATTTTTGTCATGTCATAGCTGATAGGGACAACTGATCCCCCAGTCTGAGTCACATTTACATGAGTCTCATGCATGAGCATTCTTTAAGAGTTTAAGCTGTTAGAAACACTGGGAAGAATGATGATCTGACAGAATGTGAGGAAATAAAGATTTATGGGTATTTTGAAAATGAGAAATAGTATTTAATTTTGTATGGAAAATAAAAGTTCAACACACTTGTATTGTTGAATGTATTATGAATATGACATCAATATTATACTGGGGTAATATATCCTTGAATGTGGGATAGATGTGAATATATTGTTGTGGATTGATAAAGGAAAATAGAGACATGGTAGAAATGACAAGATTTAAAGTTTATAAACAAAGTTACATGAAAACAAAATTTTCTATGATCTAAAGAGGTTGAAATTAGGCTTGGAATTGCAGTTTGATTATTATGATAAGATTTTATAACTTAGTGTAAGAATATGATAGTGGGATCAAAATCGAAATTTCAGGATGATTATGCATCTATGATTCCGAATTAATTGTGAACATACATAGGTATGACGAAATAATGAAAATTGGAAGGTGAGACGATGAACGGTAGATGGAAAAGTAATCAAGGTTAAGTTGATTTACCTATGTGAGTGCACATATGATAATGGGATCACCATGACAAGTGAAAATATTAAGCATTTGTGTATTATATGTATGGAGATGATATAGGAAGCAATCGGTGACTTATTGAATAATTACTAGTCATATTTCCTATAGTTCAAAGTCTAAGATGAGATAGAGTAAGACGTGAAAATGCTTATATTGATTAATTAGGAATGAATTGAGATTGTTAATGATGTTATCATATATGATGAATTTGAGAAAAAAGAAGAAGGACACGATCATGGCATAATCCCCACGATCGAGGACAAGTGCAAAAGGGGAAGTGTTGTCTAGAATCAAATGAGTATCCTTAGCATAAGCTACTAATTGGTGAGTTGTCCTAAATTCATCTCTAGATAAGATGTAGTGATTTTGATGGTATATACCAAGGTACTAGAGTAAATAATTTGTTTAATGCTTCAATGAGCCTTATTAAAAAGGATGTTACGATCGTATAAATTATGGGATAAATTGATTTTAATGAGATATTATGAATAGTTGAAATTGATTTTCCTAAGGTACTAAGAATGGCTAATAAGTAATGGTGAAGACAGTTGATTGATAAGAATTTTATGAGCAGTATCGTTGAAAGTAACAAGAAATCTTCTTTCAAAGAAGAATTTCCCTAAATTAGGTTAAGTTGATTAGATGATTCAATTTAAGAATGATCAATGAAGGAACAAATAAGAAATGAATATGTAATAAATCAAAAAGCGAATATTGGAGTCATATCCCTAGCGGAGACTCAAGCATAGGAGGTAGAATATGCTATTGAGAGTGTATGCATTTTGTCTGATGTAAAATATCCAACTATGTGATTGGATTATTGAATTAGAGGTGACATTATTGCTAATGTAAGAAGCACTTAGGTCCACAATATATTCTGTGTAAATATTTACAGGAGATCCAAATTAGATCTAAGGAATATGTTACCAACCTAGGAAGTAAAGATTGCAAATAAATTCAAGTATATGGAGAAACTAGTATGAATGAACAGATGCTAGAATAAGTCAATGTGAAATCAGAGGAAATAGAATGAATTGAGAAAAACATTCGAGAAGAAGAAGTCAATTGGGAAAATAAAAAATAACATGAGAAAATAGTACCTCATTGACGAATCAGATACTTAAAGAATTAAGAGAACAAATTATAGGCATAAGGAAATTTGGGTTATATTTGTTGGAGTTATCATTTGCCCTAACAGTATAATGAAATTGAAAATTTAGGTGATCCAAGCAAAATCAGATCAATTAGTGATGATGATCATGGATGAGATATTGAATGTATTCGAACAGTTAAGAAGAATATTTTGAATACTTGAGAAAACCCTACATATTATGAAGATAGAAACAAATCTATGCCATTTGGATTTGAAGATTATGCAATATATAATGAAGTTTCACATCAGAGGTTAAGATACAATTTGTTGTAATAGTATTGTACCCATAGAGATAATTAAAGTCTTAAGAGTTGGTTTTGATACATGGTTTAGAATTGCTGTGATAGTAATTGCTTTGAGGTCTTGGAGACATTAGATGTGCATAGTCATTTCTGAAATGTACAGATCATTTAAGTTTAAGTTAAGTATTAAGTATCAAAGGATTAAATATAAAACCAAGACAATGAATAGAGTTACTTACAGGTTATGATTGTAAAAATGAATATTTTCTGTAAAGCTAGTGTTGTATCTGATGCATTAAGCAAAAATTCCAATAGTAGTGAAGCATGAATTCAGATATTGGGGTCACCAAGTTTAGTGAAATAAAGAGCATAGGATTTGAGCAAAAATGAATTACATCTAGCTATTGAATGTAAATAGCAGTTTTTCATGGAAAGTTCATAAAAGTCCAAATTAAGGATTCAGAATCTATGAATCTTATCGAGAAATTGAAAATGAATATAAATTTTAAGTCCGAATAGGAAAGTTGTTACATTGTGATTGAAATGAAAAGGGAAGTGTATCCAATAACAATGATTGAGCAACGAGATTGTTATAGAAGCATAATAACAACCTATGATATACATCCTTAGGAATAAACCAAAATAGCTTTTGACGGCTAAGAATGTAGAACTGAGTGATTACATGTTTGAGTTACCAATAGTCTTTACTGTTGGAGACATGTTTAAAGCTTATATTTCTGGAGCTCACAGGAATATGAAATTAATACGTAAATTAAATTTACTATAGGCATAACAATCGTTATGTTGGTGATATCATTAGAATATTGTATGAGGTGTCATACGACAAAAGATTTGTTCGCCCTTACATTGTTTTTAAGAGGGCCAAAAAGGGGGTTAAAGGCCGTAATAAATTTGAAGTACTGTTAGTGAGTGGAATGAATCAGCAATAAGAATAAAGTGGTTTATAAAAGAAGAATGAAATTTTAGTGGATCACCTCGAAGTTATGGAAGATAGTGAGACAAACTTAAGAGTTAAGTGTATTAGCAATAAAGAGATGAAATATTAATATGATCTGACCAAGAGGTATTGTCGACATATGAAATGAAAATTTTGAGCAACCTAAATTATATCGAGGAAACTGCTAAGATAATATGATACTTGAAGAAGTGAATAGGGGAAGGATTAATTACATTGATCATGGTCAATTTGAAGACATTATTCGGGTGATGAAGTTATAAGGGAAATAGAGAAGCATATGAGGAAGTAATACCCTACCTTATTGATCAATCAGATGAGAATTTTGCGGACAAAATTTATTAAGGGGGAGAAATGTAACATCCCGTCCCCATATTAAGGGTTAGAACCCGGATTTCAATAATGGAAAAAATAGCAATGTGAGAGTTAGAAAATTTTGCATTTCATGCTTAGCAAAATGTCAGCATACATGCATATGGATTTGAATTTTTGCATAGATGAAAATGATTGTATATGCACTCATTGACATTCTGGGTATAATTGAATTATCATGGGATTAGTTGAAAATTTGTGCATTCGATGTTAAATAATTTTAAATGGTAGATTAAGAATTGTGGTTATAGTGAATGAGTTGAATGAAATGGAGTAGAAAGACTAAAAATAAAAATTTAAGTGTTGGATTTAGTGAAGGAAAATACGTTGGAGAAGTTTATTGAGAATGTATAGTTAGAGAGTTAAATTTGGATTTGAGAGGACATATCGTCTGGTGATGACGTATCATCTGGTGAGACGTATTGTCAGGTGAGGACGTTTCGTCTAGTGAGGAAGTATCATCTAGTGATGATGTTCGTTAACCACAAGTGCACGGTTGTCGAAGTGAGTAATAAATCGGTAAGAACCGAGTCGTGTCCACAGGGATTATGAGAAAATTCAATTCTATGCTAGCTAACGGTATTTGAAATCGGGTTGGATGAAATTTTAAAAAATTAAAATTAATGTAAAGAAATTTTTTTCTTTTTTTAAACAAAATTAACTTAAATAAATTTCTAAACAACTACCCAATTCATCATGACCAAAATAACTATGAATATGACAAATTTTTGAAGTAATTAATTAAGAAAATATTGCAACAATTTACTAATTAAAAGTTTTAACGGCAAAGGGGGAATGACTTTCTCTTAAGGAATGATGTTTTTGTCAATCTTAATATTGAATTAGCTATCCTCCACAACTGAAATATCCTAACCTTATAGGTGAATTTTAAGAGTAATTAATCTCCTTTTCCCAAAGATGAATTAATTTATCCACTCTAGACGTCACTTAGTAATCCCTTATTTAAGTTCTTCCTAGAGTTTCTTAAGTCCCAAATCTTCAATTTTCACGTCCTAAGTTTCTTGGGTCTACCAACTCACAAGAAAATCTTAGTCAAAATTTTTTTCAATCCTTTAGCAAAAACTCCCCTTTTCCAAAGGCGAATTTATACCAAGTTACTTTCCAAAAGACCAAAGGAATAACAAATAAATCCAAGAAAAAATCAACAAGTAAATAAATTTTCAGTCATGGATTCCAACAAAATTCAATATTAAAACATCACCAAAATATCAAATCCCTAAAAGAAATTAAAGTTTTAGCCACAAATCATCATGCCAAACAATCCACAAGCAAAAACCTTGTATAAACTTATGAAGAAATCAAATAAAAATTAAGAACAAAGCTCTCCAAACTCCTTTTCGTGGTTGCTTCTTTGGTAGTGAATGGTGCGTTGCTGCTGGAAATACGAAGACTTGCGTGTATCCTTGACTGGTTGGTGGAAGCTATGGTGCTGTCAATTGCATGAATGGGGGTAACATGGAGGAAGCAGTTGCGTGGATGTGTTGTAGAGCTTGTAAGTGGTTTTTGTTCTTGGATGTGTGTGGAGGTTTGTTTCGATGGAGGCTATGCTTATGGAGAATAAAGCTGCGTGGTTGGTTGATGGATGGAAGTTAAGGCTTGCGTTGTTGGTGGATGAGAGAGAGCTACTGGAGAAATGAATGAATGGAGGCTTGTACGTTGCTGTCAGGTGAGTGAATGGAGAATTTTAATGAAAAGGGGGCTGCTATTTTGGTGGATGTTGGAGCGTTAAGTGTGGTGGATGGAGTGAAGGTTGGAGAGCATGCACGTGAATATGGGGTGGTGCTTAGAAGTTTAGAGATAAAAAAATGAGGCTTCTTGGTGAGTGGAGGTGTTTGACGTTGGTGGAATGGAATGTGAGGCTTTCTTTTCAATTTGGGGGCTGGTGAGTGGTTGGTGTGAGTGAAGAGTTATTTTTTGCTTGCTAGTGGAGGCTGCTGTGTTAGTCGAAAATGGAGGCTTGTTGTCTTGTGCGTAATTTATGGGCTGTATGGTTGAATAAAGGGTTATGTGTAACATCCCGTTACTGTTAGCAAGGGCATTATGGTGATATTGGGTCAGACTGATAGGTTTCATTGCATTCACTGATTGAGCATGTTACTGGCCTCTGATCATAGAGGAACAGGTTTATTGCATATGCATTTATTCATAGGTACATGCATTCATGGTTTCCGGTAATTTAATTGAGCATAGACTAACTGAATTGACTGTATCGTGATTAATTGAGAAATTAGGAGTAATTGGGCTCGAATGACTGATTTAGAATATTTTAAGAGCGATTGGCAATTGATAGTGCTTATAGGAAATTTTAAAATTGGAGAAATGCGGATCGGAAATTTTCGAAAGATGAATCGATTAACCGTATGAGACCGAAAGAATTGTCGATGGCGATGGAAAAATTAGAGTTATCTTGTTAGGAAATAAAATGTTGAGCCATTGAAATTTAGAGACTGAAAATTGAACTGATTTGGAGTTCTATGTCTATAAATAGCTTAGGTTGGAATTGAGGATTTTCTTAAGGCAAAAAGCTAGCTTCTTCTCTTCCTCCTCCCATGGTGAACGTCGATCCCTTTCGTTGGTAAGAGATCTCGACTATTTCTTGTGGTTTTCCTCTTATTGTGTATGGCTAACTTGATTCTTGTGGAGGATGAAGGTTGAGAAGATTGGAGAGTGGTTAATCGTGGATTTTGAAGGATTTTAGGGTTTACGGTGATTTTGAGAGATTTGTGGATTTGAGCTTGATTGGTAAGTATTTATGGCTTTAATGTTGTTATTAATGGTTTCTGATGCATTTATGGCATTTATTATGGTTGATTTGGGTAGTTGAGAGTGTTAATGGAGGTTTTAGAGTGAGAAATGGACGAAATGCGATCGGAGAAGACGATGGCGCGACCCACACGTCGCGGCGTCTGGCACAGCCTCGCCGCGACGAGTAATTAAGTGCTCGCTGCGACGAGCGCACGGGTTCACGCTGCGGCGAACGTTTTCGTTCACGCCGCCGCGAGCCGCGAGAAGGATGCACGCCGCCGCGAGCGTCCTTCACATCATGGCGACACCCTTATCTTGTCATGGCGAAGGCCGCAAGGTGATGAGGGCATTTCCGATTGGATTGATTTTTGATTATTGGGCATAACTTATGGTATAGACCTCCGATTGGGGTGATTCTCGATTCATTGTGAACTAGGGAAAAAGGTCTACAATTGAGGATAATTATGGAAGTTAGAATTTAATTTAAATGGCATTGATTTATAGAGATTAAGGTCAATTATGGTTCCTATTGTGACCTAAGTATTGAATTATGACTATTGAAGTTTTAATTGGGATTTTTAATAAAGGCTTTGATCCAATGAATAGGAAATTGTTATAGGGAGTCTGAATTGAGGAAATTGAACTAGATTCTAGGATTGGATCAATTATTGTCGATCAATTGAGCAAAGAATTAGAATGGGGCATAAGAATTCAAAATTGGGTTTTAGCACCAGAAATCGTGAACATGCATTGTACATAATTTCATTGAGACATATGCATCATCAATTGTTTAATTGAGCATCTAGTAATGGGACCGTATTTCTTTGCTATAGAGGCGCGTTGGATCGTCATTCCACGGACATTCTTGGAACTTCGAGCGAGCTTCGGAAGTTCTGGTGAGTAACTAGTTGGTTTCTCAAATTCTTGATTGTCTAAATGCTCGATGTGAATTACTTGTCAATGTGAAATTACATGATTCTTGAAGTGTACATGATAGAATGGCATGTTTCTCTTGTATTGGACCGGACTCTTGCATGACATCGAGAAATGCAATCTTGGGCTTTATAGCCATACACCAATTATCTTGAACATCGCATTACATGCATAAATGCATGATCAGATAATGGATATGTGACCCAAGTTGCTATTATTACTGAAAAGAGCCTCGAGCTCGAACACTGTATTGACCGAGCCTCGAGCCCGAGGGGAGAAATCCCTGACGCGTCCCCCACTGAATACTGACTGAGCACTTGGGCACAATACTGAATAACTGGAAAAGAGTCACATATGTATTGTACACACATGAATGATTGTTTTGTGACGATTACTGAATTACGTGATGGCATAATTTACTTTAAATTGTGATATGATACTGTAAAGTGTTATATGCTATTGTGAATTGTTATTTGATACTGCAAACTGTTATAGGCTACTGTAAATTGTTATATATTAATTTTATCTTACTGTACCGTGCTGTACGCAATTTGCGTAATGCATGATTTGAGTGAACCATCGATGATGGTTTCTCGCTGAGTTCGCAAACTCACCCAAAATTGCAACCTATTTTTCAGGATCGTTAGAGTAGACTCTAGCTCAGGAGATAGTCTTTTCTGCCGTCTTGACGTCTTTGGCAAGAGAAGCGATGGCTCATGAATCGATCATTGGGTTGGACTTTTGCAGATGACTTAGGATAGATGCTTGTATCAGTTTCCTTTTTGGTTTTGTTTAGGGGACTGATAGACTTGTCTATTCGATATTGGATGATCAGATCAAGATTATTTTGGATTTTAAAATTCTTGATTTATGATATATTATGGTTTTAATTATTGCGATGCCATGTGGATTATTAGCGGAATTTTCTGGTAGTGCACCTTTATCGTGGGATACGTGTCGAAGCGACCTTCGGGCATCCCGATGTGTACCCTACGGTGAGGGGGCGCTACATTATGCATGGTTGTCAACGAAGGCTGAAGTGGGGTTTTTTTTTCTTCTGTGGCTGCTTGATTTGAGAGGCTGTTGCAAGTCTTGAATAAATGGAGGTAGCCTTTGTTTTTTTCTTGGATGCTAGCTGTGAAATGAAGGCTTCTTAGTCTTGTAGTGAAGGTTGTTTGGAGAGGAGAATGAGTTGTACATGGGCTGAAATAATTAAAAGATGGGGGCTGATGTCGATCTTTGGCTAGTTGGAATGGATTTTTCAAGATCAAATTCGACAGTGCATAAAAACTAAACAGTGACGATTTAAAAGCTCAAATTTTATCAGTATCTTCATCTTTAAGTTAGCTTCAATATGAGATTTCAGGAATTTATTTCTCCTTTATTCTAGCTCAGAAAAATCTGCAATTGGTCCCAAAAAAATCGTCGATGAGTTAAGAATTTAAGTATGAAAATTCAGAATTTTTTACTAAACCAATCTCGAGATAAAAATCCCACAATAAATAGAGGTCAAGTTTGCCAAAAACTCAAAAATAGTGCAATTCGAGTCTATTTGTTTCATTTATTCATTTTACATCAACGAGCCTCAAATAATGTTAAAACATGATAAACCAGCCAAGATGAACATAAAATGAGTGTAAATGACTCTAAACTAAGTCCCAAACATATATGAAAATATGAATATATCATATGACGTGTCATCTTGTGAGAACGTATCGTCTGGTGAGGATGCTTCGTCTAGTGAGGACATATCATCTGGTAAGGACGCTTCGTCTGGTGATGACGTCATATCATATGGTGCACTGTTCATCTAATCCTTTCATCTGGTCCCATTTCTGGACCTATAGAAGATCGAATTTGTCTTAGTGGTCTCATAAAAGTTGTTGATCTTGAAGTTCTCTTTCGAACCATCTAAAGAACACCTCAATCTGAGTTCTCTAGATGAAGTTATGACCATTTTTCCAATTCATCTAACCTTCGTCTGGGTTCATCTGATCCTATCGTCTGGTCCCACTTTTGACCCTGCAGATAATAGAATTTCTCTTTATGGTCTTCATGAAGGTTGTAGATATTGAATTCCCCTTTGGAACCATCTAAAGAACTACTTAATCCGATGTCTCTAGAGAAAGTTATGCCAATTGCAAGATATCTTTTGTGTACTATTCATAACCTTCTTATGGTTACTGTCCATAATGTATCGTCTGGTCCAATTCTGATCCTTTAGATGACAAAATCTCACCTCAATGTCTCATGAAAGTTGTAGATATTGAAGCCCTCTTTGAACCCTTTAAGAATGACCTTGATATGAGATGCCTAGAGCAAGTTATGCCTTTTGTACCGACATAGGTTCAATATGGCTGAGGACAGAACCTTGTTTGATTTCCCTTGCCCTTAACTTTTTCATCTGATGTTCAAATGACTTAATTCTTAAACCAATAGATTCATAAGACATTGAATTACTTCTCCACCAAAAATCATAGATTTATGAATTGATTTGGTTTGTGAATTTAAGATGGAAATGTGACGGTGCTAAAGTATGATAATTGATAGGATTAATTTACTAAACATACTTCAGTTTTTTGATTATATCTGGATCTATAGGATTCCAAATGAGATGATTTTTTATTTAAAGTAAACTAGACATAGGAATACAAATCATCTGAATAAGTCAAATTGTGATTCAGTTTCTAAGATATTCAATTTTTTGGATGGAATTTGTGCATGGTATACCATTTTGGACAAGAGCAGTCCAAAGATGTTTGAAGTATATCTTTCAAATCACTGAACTAAATTGACTGATTTTGGTGTCGATGAAGACGCAAGACATAGGGGAACATGCTTCTAGAAGAAAATGTTACAAAATGATTTCAGTATCTGGATAAAAAAAGAACATGCAAAGTTGACTCGAAATGATGTTTTTATAGGAAAAATTTGAAAATGAGTAAGGGGTTATGACTTGTGATTTCAGTTGTTTTATTAAGTCATAAACTTAAGTATAAATCATACTTAAGAGATTTTTAATAAAGGAAATTGGATAAGTAGTTAAGAAATGGGCAGGTGACTAAGCTTTAAAGTTAAGCTTTAATAACCTTGAAATAAGCTGTTGTCCTTGTCTTTATCCTTCTTGAAGCTTCTTTCCCTAGTTTTTTTTTAATCACAGAGTTTCTCATCAAATCTACCCCATAATAAAATATTTTTTCTCCCTTTTCACTACCACTTCCTCTTTGTTATTTCTTTCTTCAACCCCAAGAAAAACTTTCAAGTTGATGTACATGATTGTATGAAGGATTAGGGTTCACGTGATTTCTGCAGATGTTGGAACTTCAAACAAGTAAGCTTATTATAATTATGTATTTTTATGAGCAGAAGCATGCATCATGAATTCACAGTAAAATGGTTAGAAAACAGTGATATTCGTATTTGTTGGAAAGTGAGTGAGAAAATTGGAGTATACCGTATTTGTTGATTTTCTGTGGATTTAATGACCGAAATGTTATTAGATAGTGTTAAACTAGTTTTGGAGTTGAAAGATCAACAAAAATGTGTATGTGATGAGAACAAAAAAAATGGAGAAATGATTATATGAATGCTCTATCATGTTAATGTTTTCACTGTGTATATATATATATGTTAATGTTTTCACTGTGTGTGTGTGTGTGTATATATATATATATATATATATATATATATATATGTGTGTGTGTGTGTGTATATATATATATATATATGTGTGTGTACACACACACACACACACACACACACACACACACACACACACACACACACACATATATATATATATATATATATATATATATATATATATATATATATGCAATATATATGCATATATATATATATATAAGTGTTGGAGTGTTTTTAGAGATGATTAAAAATGAATTTAGAGTTAAGAGATAGGTGTATGGTGATGTCTGAGATGAGAATGAATGTTTTAAACTAAAAGTTTGAGGAAGAAATGAAGAAAATGCAAAAGTTGAAAATGCAGAAAATGTGAAGATATGATGTGTGAATGTGATTTTCTGTCTTTGAAGATTATGGAAAGAAAATGATGATAGATTTTGAGTTGGTTGTGATAAGTTGAGCTGAAATGAAATAGGAATAAAGAGGAAATATTGAGTTTTAAAGCAGAAAGTTGATAGTGATATATATATATATATATATATATGTATATAAATACTTTGTTTTTCCTCTTCACTAGTCACATACGGGTATATATGGGAAAATTTGTGGATGAGCTATTGATATCAAAGTACCAAATGATTGAGCTATTATTCAAAGAACTGATGAGTGACTAAGTTATGAAATGAGAATGAGCATAAGACATGAAATTTGTTAAAGAACCTGAGATTGTCATTGAGCATACATTGTACATAGTCCATTTATGCATTGTACATATTCCATTTATACAATTGTGCATAAATAAATGCTTATAAGTGTGCAATTATTAATGTGAGTGTAACGTGTATCTTGCATAAATGGATTGTGCAGGTTAAGTGTCCGCATTCAAGCGTTTCCAGAATTTGGAAGCAAATGTTAATCTAGAGCGTACTGTTAGTAGACGTAGATGATCTCATTTCATTGTTTGTTTTTTTGTATTGATTGACTACTGAATATCTATGTGAGTGTGATGGATTGTGTGGTTTTCAGATAGAAGGTCCAATGATTGTGATGTTTGGTTGAGATATTGAAGTGTTGCTTCTATGTGAATGAGATGAATTAAGTGTACATAATTTGATGATAAATGTGTTTGGAATGTGCATTTACATGTGAGTGAAAAGTGATACTCAACTTAATGTTAAATGCCGGACTACGGCCTAATGATATGTGAATGTGAGTGAATGAGAATATGCAAATATGATTGAGGCATTCCATTTCATGAATGCTGAAACATAATGGCAATTATGACCAGAGTAGCTACCGATCATAGGTTAAAGCTTAAAGAGTGAAAATGAGTCTCGAGCTTAAAAGTGATTAAAAGCCTAAGGCTCACTATGTAAAATGAGCCCTGTATCCCCTAAGCGGATAAGGGAAAATTATTAATGAGCCCAATATCCAATGGATATGGGACAATTTAGGCACTCTGTCACAAAAGAAAGTAACAAATGAAAAGTGGGTCTCATGTGCACTACATATGCATAATATGAATGATTAAAGTGCATTAAATGTGAAGCATGAATTGTTTTGAATATGAATTATATGTTATGTGATTGGGTGAGTCATCAATGATGGTCACTCATTGAGTTCGCAAAACTCACCCAAAATTTGCAAATATTTTTCAGGATCAGAAGAATACCCTGTTAGGCAAATGGGAGTATACATATAACATATAAGTGAGGGATAGAGATCGGGATCTGTTTGCGTCTGCATTATATTTCTTTATTTTTGTACTAAATTGTATATTCCGCAACTTTTGTATCGAAAAATGTATTCCGAAAAGTTTTGCACAATGTGTATTTGAACTATGTTATAACGGAAAGACATTATGTCTAAAGTGTTTTGTATTTGTGAAAAGGCCCTAATGGCTATTAAAAGTTTTGTTGACTACATTGTTATGATTGAAAATTTTTATGAATGAAAGTGAACTTGAATTGGTTATTACTTCGGCAAATGTTTGTTGTTGTTTTAAAAAAATTATACCAATTTTGGAATAATTGAGTGCTCTAGCATGCCACCTTCGCGGGGCACGGACTCGGATATCACCCAAGATGTCAGGCACGTGTCTTATGGGAGTGGGTTGCATCAACTCCAATAAGTCCCACAGGTCTTGACCTTGAAGAAAGGCCTCCATACGCCTCCATACACATTCTCCAATACTTTTAGTTTGTCTCTACAAGTTTCTCAACTCCAAATTGTGCTGTTGAACTATTTCCTCCATTTGTGACCTCTATTGTGCTTTCCTTTCACAGACACTTCCCCAACAAGACAGCCTTGATAGACAAGAAGTTGAATGAATAACGGCCTTAACCTTGCTCTCATAGTATGAAACATAAAAAAGCAAATCAATAATTAAAAAGGCCACACGAAGAAAAGCTATAACTGGAAATTAGGAAATCAATAATTGAAGAATGAAAGATTACAATAATATTTTTGGATCTTTGTATTAGACCTCAATAATACCATGTATTTAAAAGGAAGACTACACTAACAATTTACCACAAATTTCTCTATCCATTTGACCACTATTAAGCTAAAAAATTGGATATATTAAAAACAAATAAACAAAACAATAAAGCTACTCCCAACGTGGACTACTCCATTTACACAAAAAAGACCCACATTATTTGACCTGCTAAAATAAAAACAAACACATAATATGACTTCATCAGTAAGTTGGACTAATTTTTGGCATCTTCTTCTTTCTTTTTCTTCATTGACTACTTCTCATATTTCAGCTCTTCCAAACATCACACATAAGTTATTTATCAAATTAAATCTTTCCAATTAGCTTGTTCGGAAGGCACAACTTCTACTTCTTTTACATAGTGATGATTTAGCAAATTATTTTAATGGCACCTGCATGGCTCCACCTCAACAAATTAATGATCAATCAAATCCATCTTATCTTAATTGGTATAAATAAGATCAATTAGTTCTTAGTTAAATCATTGGCTCTATCAGTAAGAGCTTTATTCCTCAAGTTATTGCTTTCTCCAACTCCTATGAAGCATGGAAAAAATTAGTAATACATATGCTTCGAGTTCTAAGGCACAGACACAAACCATTAAAGCAAAATTCTTTAAGCTAACAAAGGAACATAGTGAGTATATTGCTCAATATACTCAATAAGCGAAAGGAATGTTTGATCAATTGGCAACACTTAATAATCCCATCATGGAGGATGATTTGGTTTAGGTTGTTATTAATGGATTAGGTCTAACATATAGACCCTTTGTTCTGTCTCTAGAAAATCGTTTAGATGTCATTTCTTTTAATGATTTGTATGGGTTATTGCCTAGTGAAGAGGATAATCTCGCTGCTGAAATATATAAGAAGCCATTTATACAACCTACATCTCACTATATGAATTCATCAAATATTTATCTCATGGTAGAGGTGGAAATCAAAGTGATCGTGCATGGTAGAGGACATTCCAATGTTGGTGCCTTTTTTGGTGGCAATTTTCAATCTCTGCATGAGCTTCTTCACAATTCTTACATAACTAGCAATTCGGTAGATAATATTTAGTTTCATAATTGTAACAAGTTTGGTCATATCTTTAGGCAATGTCGCTCACCAAATCATAGAGTTACCAATTCACAATAACAAAACTTAAACCTTTCCAATCTCTACTATTTCTTGTTTCACCTGCTCCACTAGTTTATTATCAACTTTAGGTATCTGAGAGGGTTCGTAATTGTACTTGCTGTCAACCGATTACAAGGGATGAAATTCAAAATACGCTGAGGGAGACGAAGGGTGGTAGGGTAGTAGAACCTGATGAGATACCCATAAAAGTATGGAAGTGCTTAGGTGAAGAGGTATTACTTGGCTAGCTAAGTTTTTTAATGTGATCCTTCAATCTGCTAAAATTTCGAACGAGTGGAGATTTATTATGGTAATTCCTTTATTCAAGAACAAAAGGGACATCCAAAATTGTAATAACTATAAAGGCGTAAAATTACTTAGTCACACTATGAAGTTAAGGGAGAAAGTGATAAAGAGGAGAATAAGAAAGGATGCTCTTATCTCGAAAAACCAATTTGGTTTCATTCCAGGAAGGTCTACAACGGAGCCTTGCATCTTCTTAGAAGGTTAATGGAATAATACAAAGAAAGACAACGTAACCTACATATGGTTTTTATTGATTTAGAGAAGGTGTATGATAGGGTTCCAGAGGAAATAATGTGGAGGTGTTTAGAAGTTAAAAGAGTTCCGATGACCTACATACAAATTATTAGGGATATGTATGAAGATGTAAATACTAAAGTAGGGACAATAGGAGGGGGCATAGAGCATTATTCTATAGATATTGGGTTACACTAAGGTTTTACTTTGAGTCACTTTTTGTTTGTTGTAGTAATTGATGAGCTCACCAAGAGCATACAAGGGGATAATGTGTTTTGGTGTATGTTATTTGCTGATGAAATTATTTTAGTATATGAGACAAAAGAGGAGGTCAACGCCAAGCTTGAACTTTGGAGAGATGCATTAGAATCAAAGAATTTTTTATTAAGTGGGATTAAGCTTAACTATGTGGAGTGTAACTTTTCAGGATGTAGGGTGGTTACAAATGTGGAGGTAAGGTTGGCTTAGTAGCTATCCCACAAAAGGAATGTTTTAAATATCTATGATCTGTCATTTAGAGCAGCGGAGAAATTGATGAAGATATAGTTCACAGGATCATATCACGATGACTTAAATGAAGAGGTGCTTCCGAAGTTTTGTATGACAAGAAGATATCATTCAAGCTTAAAGGCAAATTCTATCGTTTAGTGATTAGGTCAACCATGATCTATGAGTGGAGCGTTGGCCCATCAAACAAATTCATAGTCATAAGCCAATGGTGACGGAGATGAAGATGCTTTGTTGGATGTGTACCTTATTAAAAGGGATAAAGTTAGGAATGCAATGGTAAGGAACAAAATAAAGGTAGCTAATATTGTAGACAAATTAAGAGAGATAAGGCTTAAGTAGTTTGATTATGTTAAGAGGAGACACTAGGCGCTCCTGTGAGAAGGTGCGAGAAGATTATAATTAGAGATTGTAAGAGCAAAAGAGGGAGGCCTAAGAAAAATTAGAGGGAGGTGATCAAGAATGATTTGCTAATGTTGAACCTTACCGAAGATACACTACAAGAATAATATACTATTCGTGACGTTTTTTTATAAAACGTCGCGAAATATATAAACTTTTTGTGACGTTTAAAAAACGTCACAAAAAGTACTAATTTTTAGTGATGTTTTATAATAACGTCGTAAATTTTTAATATTTTTTGCGACGTTTTATTGATAAAACGTAGCGAAATAAAAACCATGACGTTTTATAGGAGGAAACGTCGTGAAAGGCTTAATTAAATCGTTTTGGTCGTTTGATTTTTCTTAAAACCTACCGAGCATTTTCTTATTATCCTATTAGGGAGCGGGCAAGGACAGGGAAAGAGTCGAGGGAAAATATAATTTTTGCAGAGCTGTAGCAGTTACATCACCGGAGGAAGGGGAAAGCTCTTCAAGAAAAGAGGTAACTCCTAACCTTGCAAGGACATAACCAGTTTGAGAGCCCTGTATTCTGCTTTTCGATCCCCTGCTCTTTGCTAATCAATATCTCTTTTGTTTTTGTTCTGTATTTGTCGGCGTCTGATTTCTCAACCAGTCCAGACCAAAGACTGCCTTCGCCATTTTGGCAATGGGCTGTGCCTCCAAGTTCACTTTATTTAGCTCGGGTCTCGTTCGAGCCGTAAACCCAACGTTCTCGGGCATGCGCACTGTTTCGACCTTCCGTCTTCCTCCTTCAGATCTCCGTCGTCTGTCCTTCCTCTGCGTGTTCTCCACAGTGGCGTTTGCAAGGTGTAACTTAGGGATTCATGCAAGAAAGAACCGAAGTAGCGGTGCACAGCTTTGGGTTTTAGGGTTTATCAATTTGGGGATTATCTCTGAGCCTCAAGACGTTTACAGTTTCTCTCTCTTCTGTGTAAATGGGTTTTCGGTTGGATACACCAAGGTTTTCTTACCGAAGCTATTCGTTCACACACTTTCCTTTATGGGTTTCATCAGAAACCTTATTCTGTGTCTTTTTAACTATCTGGGTCTCTCGGATTTCATACCATTGGATGGACCACGACAACAACACATGCCCTCTTTGTAGGACCTCGTTGTCCCCGATGAGATGCTGGAAGAGTTCAATCAACGGTTGTGGGCTGCTTCTGATGTTGGTGATTTTTAAAGTGAGTACACTTCGTTGTCAATTTTTTAGGAGCGAGGGGAGTTCATGAGTTATTATGTTTTTGTAAGAACCTTTTTTATTTTTAAATAATTTTCAAACCAATAATTTCAAGCTTGTTAGCATATACTTCTATCATGACATGTATGCTTATAGAATGATTTGTCATTTCAACAGCCCAGAAGGAATTGAAGTACTATGTGCAGATATGGAGGTGGCTCATATTGATGTTGGAATCTTGACGCTAACGTGGTAAGTTCCATTTGGTTGCCTAGATTTCATGCTTCAAAAACTTTATTAAGCTTTAATCTTAAATAGATGGCTATGTATTGCAGGAAAATGAGAGCTGGAAAGCAGGGATACTTTTACCCTTTGAGAGAATTTTAGTTTTATACTTTTTAGCCTTCTAGTTAAGAATTATTGAATGAAAGGCTTGCGCTTCCTTCTATAGTCAGATCTTGATCCAATGTGAAGTTTGCATATTTACAGAAATTTGTTCTGGCGTATAGATGTGTCCTAGAATTTGATCATATGAAGAAATTCTTTGACTACAGACAACTCCCAAATTTTGATATTGCTACAGATACTGCTACAACTTTTAAGGTTAGTGTGATTGACAAAGCTATTTGGGGACTTATGAACCAACCAGTTCACAGTAGTTAATTGAGTGATACACTTCTAATGGCCTTAGCACCCACCTGATGCTGTCGTTTCATTTTGTTGCAGGAACTCTTAACAAGACATAAATCAATTGTAGCTGAGTTCCTTTCTAAAAATTATGAATGGGTAAGTTTTCTGAACACTTGTTTATCATGGATATTTATGGGGGCATGTAACTGTAACCCTAAGGCATTTCATGGTCATTTATATGTACTAAATTAGCATGCTGCAACTAAATGGAACTTATTCTTCAGGGTTCCATCATCATTATTCTTCAGGGTTCTTTGCAAGTTCACTTAATCCACAGTCAATAATTTGCAATCTTTGCAGCAGAGGAACATGTTGATTTTGCCTTGGTTTGAAAGGTAATTAAATCCTGTGAAATCCCTCTCTATTTGAGGGGTTTGTTATACTTTGGATTGCATTGCGTGACCATGAAAAAAAAAACATAGTTTGTTTGCTAGGATACAATTGGCCTTTTGATTTACAGATTAAGGAGGACTCCACGCTTGTTCTGTATGTCCGTCTACTTTTATGGTAATCCTTGGTATATGCTTAACCTACTACTTGCTTGACGTCTTATTGGAATTGAATTGTTTAGTGAAAAACCTTAAATTTGGTTCCTTCAGTTGGTGGATGGAATATGAAGGTTTTGTCTTGTGACTTAGAAGATTGTATAGAACAAGAAGTAGATAAAGTTATAATGACAGGATATAGTTTAAATTCCTATTGCATTACTGAAATGCTTCATTTTCAATTTGAAAAGCTTTCAAATTTGCAATACAATGCTATCCTATGTTTTCGCTCATGGCACTTTTGACTTCTGATTTTTCTCTTTTTCGTTCGTTTCAAAATCCACATTACATTATCTTTTAATAACTCGTTTTAAACTTTCAGTTGGTGGTACTAACTCTTTTCGGTCTTTGCATGTTAGCTAAGTTTTCTTGTTTAGAGATGAGGAGGAAACTAAACTTACAAGTTTTCTTGTTTACAAACTGCTCGTGTCCGATCGTGGGAAGAATTGCGGTCGTAAAATCAAGAAATTGAGAGGTTTTGGCTAATGAGACACGGCGAAGTGTTTGTTAGTCATGACGCACTCAAAAAATCCAGCTCGGGAGTTTCGCTTGCTTGTCGGAAGATTTAGTTAATTTGATATATTAATGTCACTCTTTTATTTTTTCAACTTTGTAAAATGCTAAAACTTTCACTTTCGGTGTTTGTAAAATTCAATTTGATTAATTTGATAATATATAATCTTCATGTTGTTGTTGTATGTGTGAACAAGATTAGGATCTTCTGATAGTTAATTATTAAAATTAATGATATGCTAAAATTTTAAGAATTATTAAATAAATAAAATTTATAAATAATATTGAATAGTTATTAAATAAATAAGATCTGAAAATTGTATTTTAAAAAATAATTATTAAAATTAAACAATTATTCAATTAATATGAATTTTGAAAAAATTAAAATAATAATAAATAAATAAATAACGTCGCAGAAGACATTCCGCGACATTTCTAAAAACGTCGCGAAAGCAATTATGTGACGTTTTCAAAAAAACGTCGCGGATTCCTTTACATTCTGCGACGTTTTAAAAACGTCACGGAATGTTAGACATTTTGCGACGTTTATTAAAAACGTTGCGGAATATTTAAATTTTTAGTGACGTTTTCTTAAACGTCGCAAAATGTTAGTATTTTCTGTGACGTTTTACATAAAACGTCGCAGAAACCTTTTGTCTACACCACATTTCGCGACGTTTTTTGTGACGTTTTTTAAAACATCGCAGAATACATTCTACGACGTTTTTGGACATTTTGTGACGTTTTAAAAACGTCGCAAAATGTCTTATTTTCTTGTAGTGATATGACCTATAATAGAAAATTTTGACGTGCTAGGATTTAAGTAAAGGATCCCTCGTAAAAAATTTGTGGTAGCTTTTGTATATCTTTTACCTATTGATTATTGTAGTTGGCCTAAGTACTCGTAATTATGTATTACTCGTATTATTATTATTATTGTTAATATTATTATTAGAATATTTAGTATTTTCTTTAGTGATATTAGTATCATTATGTGTGTGATTATTAGTGTTACTATAATTTTTACTTTTAATAATATTTTATTTTATTTTATCTCTTTTATTTCTTTGAATATTATATATTATTCATTTAATTTTTACTTAGTGATTGTCGTAACAATCACAGAGTCTTCTGATGAAACTGTCATAGGGCGACGAAACATCTTTTCCATAACAAGCAATAATTGGCGCGTAAGGAGCAAAAACGTGTCGTGGAATAATAGTTTTGGAAAGCCACGTGAAAGTCCAGTCGAAAGGTTTAGGAGACATGTGACAAAAACGAAACATTCACTGCCATATCGTAGTAATGATCAAAAAAATCCAAGATTTTCTTCCACGAAGGTGTCCATCAACCAAACTATTGGTTTTCTTGCATCGTCCACGTTGCCCACGTTTCGATGCCTCTCAATCTGGATTTAACCTTCCTGACGGCTTTCAGTCCAGAAAAGGAGATTCAAGAAAGAAATTGTCAACCTTCTTACATCATTCAATTTTATATGCTTTTCCTTTCTGTTCTCTACATTTTTCATAGGACATATTACCTAAAATTTTAAATTTCTAATTAAAATTTTGAATACTTACAAAATTTTAACGACGGAAATGCTTCCGTTGCTAATTACCTACGAAAATGCTTCCGTTGTTAAGTTTCCGTCGCTAATTTACATTTTTCTTATAGTGTTTATTTATATTTTATTTGTATTCTTTTGTAATATTTTTTTTTTAATTTTCAGTCATACATGCGGATTATTTAAAAATAGCCTTTTTATTAATCAGGATTATAACTACATATTAGACCTCTCTAAATTTTATGTCTAGCAGGATTTTTACTTAATGTTATTAAGGTCGTTGCAGTTATTATTGAATAATCATAACAGTCAGAAAGTCTTCTGATGAAACTGTCATAGGGCGGCGAAACATATTTTCATAACAAGCAATAACTGGTGGCTTAAGGAACAAAAACATGTCCTGGAATAGTTTTCGAAAGCTACGTGAAAGTCCAATCGAAAGGTTTAGGAGATATGTGACAAAAATGAAACAGTCACTACCAGAGTAATGATAAAAAAAATATCCAAGATCCTCGAGATTTTATCTTCTCGAAATAATTCAGTTGAAAACTTTTTTTATAGTTGATTCGTTCTTTACAAGAATACGTCAAGTAATAACCAGTCTCTACGCACGATAGTTGTTGTTGCTGCACACACTGCACTTTGTTTCTTTTTCACTTACGTGTTTCAATAAACTTCAATATGAACTAAGCATGTGAAGAACACATCCAATAGAGATCCACGTAGGCTTCTTCAACATTTTGCAAAAACATGAGACATAGTATTCAACATTTCAACTACAAATCCACCAAGTTCTCTTTTAATTAATGCAACAGCCACGGTGGACCCATACTTTATAATTCTCAAAGCTTCAATTAACGCACACCCTCACTTGAGATGGACTTCTACCTTGGTTTAATGATGGGCATAAAAAGTCCCACTTCAATTCAAATACATATCAACCACTTCAATTCAAATATACAACAAGCTCATCCTTTTAATTTTATCAATCCATAAAATCCGTAAATTCAGCAATATTTTTTAACCCCAGTATAATTAAGATTTTATATATCCAATTAAAATACCAAAATTAAATTAACACAAGCCATTGTTTTTCTTGCATTGTCCATGTTGCCCACCACAGAGATCTTATGCAGATTATGCTGCTCGGGCAGTTCCTTTCCATGCCTCTCAATCTGGATTTAACCTCCATGAAAAAATTGCCATCCTTTTTTCACAATTCCATTTTATATGCTTTACTTTTTTGTTCTCTATATTTTCATAGAATATATTACCTAAATCTTAAGATTCTAAACTTTTTAAAATAAAATTTAAGTACTTATTATAAATTCATACAAATAGCGTTTATGTTACTTATTCTTTGAAATTTCTTGCACAACTTATTTAAATAACTTAGATCATTTCAAATATGAAGATAATGATATATACATGTAATAATTAGCATAAAAGTTTAAGCCATTTAAATTTCATTTAAAATAAATAAATATTTAAAATTTAAGACTGGGAAGTAAATTTCTCATTGAAAATAATTAAAATTTTCTTAATTAAGACATATTCTTAAAACTATATAAAAAGGGAAGTTAACAATAAATTATAAATTAAGTATAAAATATTCGCATTTAATTATATTAGATCAGCTTGTGGTTATTGTATAAAAGGGCAAGTAGTGACTAACAATAGTATTATCAGGCTAGCTATTTCACAAAGTCATCTATATATATCAAGTAGTAATTGCTAATTATGCATTTCCTGATCAAAACTAAAGCCCTACCTTTGGTTGCTTCCTCTTTAATTCGCAGTGTCACAAGCTTGTGCCTCCAAGAAACCAAGATTTGTTGCTTGGATCATCAAACGATAGTTGTTTTTACCGAGTTCGATGGAGGTTTTGGCCAATGTTTGTGACCAGACCATAACCAGAAGATCTGGGAACTACCAACCTGCTTTATGGGACTATAGTTATATCCAATCACTAAGAAGTGATTTCATGGTATTGTTTTCTAGTTGCTTTTATTATCTATTGAATGGTGTCTGTTAAGATATATATATTATATAAAATTTATTTAGTTTTGACATCTTAATTGAACATGCAAGATATTAACTGGATAATAACTTAGATTCAAAAACTATATGCATAATCTTCTAGTTCAAAAACATGTAAGATATTAATAAGGTAAATCTATTGTATATCGATGAAAGTAATTAAGTTGAATTAGGACCTACAAACATAAGCAAAATGTGTCAAATTGCGTTCTCAAATTTTTGATGTTTTTTTACTATTTTATTTTGATTGTTATTGTTTTTATTTATGCTAGAGATGTCTACAGTAAAATTAGAAAATTTGCGAAACTAGTACCTCTGCAGTTTTTAAATGTCGTTGGCACTTATATTTTCTGCTTGTTTTTGCAGGAGGAGTCGTACACAAAACAGAACGACAAGCTTAAGGAAGATGTGAGAGCGATGCTTGGGAATAGAACAATGAATCGCTTAGATCAGCTAGAACTGATTGACACGATTCAGAGACTTGGGTTTGATTATGTTTTCGAAAATGAGATAAGAACCATAATGGAGATAATTTACAAGGACAAGAAGCGTAGTAATGCCTCCACGAACAGTGACTTGTATACTGAAGCTCTTGAGTTCAGACTCCTGAGACAACATGGCTTTAAGGTTCCGCAAGGTACGAGAAATATTTCCAATAATGTGCAGTGAGCACTACATCATCAATCTAATATAAGTAATAAATCGCAGAGATTTTCAACAGCTTTAAGGATAGTGAACAGAACTTCAAAGCATGTCTGTGTGAGGAAAAGAAGGGATTGCTGTCTCTGTACGAGGCATCGTTCCTCATGGAAGAAGGTGAGAACATCTTGGAGGATGCAAGAGATTTTGCAGAGAACCAACTGAAAGAGTATGTGAACCACAACAAAGGCGATTACATTTCCATGTTAGCTAGTCATTCCCTGGAGCTCCCGTTGCATTGGAGAATGCCAAGGTTGGACGCCAGGTGGTACATGGATGTGTACCAGACTAAACAATCCATGAAACCTATGCTTCTCGAGCTTGCGAAAATGGAGTACAACAGGCTTCAGACAGTTCACCAGGAGGATCTGAAACGAGCGTCCGAGTAAGCTCTTGTTCCTATGCGTTCGACATAGTAAAATCGAAACAACTAACTTCTCAAAAGGTTCTGTTTGCTTTTCTTAAGGTGGTCTCTTCACACGGGCTTTAAAGAAAAACTACCCTTTGCAAGAGATAGGATAGCTGAGTGCTTCTTGTGGACAACTGGGATTGCAATGGAGCCTTGGTATAGTTATTTCAGAATACAAACGACAAAACACGGTCAAATCATTACAACAATTGATGACATTTACGATGTATATGGCACCTTGGATGAACTTGAGCTCTTCACCTCTGCCATTGAAAGGTTAGTGTAACCGACTCTATGTTTAAACTGAATCAACAACAATTCTAATTTGGGTTTAAGAGAATCGATAAATGGGATATTTTTGTTTGGTTTCAGGTGGGATATAAGCATGATGAACGGACTTCCGTATTACATGAAGCTAACTTTCTTTGCTCTAGTCAATTTCGTAAATGAAGTGGCTTACGTTGCTCTTCGGGATCATGGAGTTGACATCACCTACTACCTCAAGAAATCAGTACAGAACTTTTTCTTTGTCAGTCTTAATTTGCAGAGCGAAATAAGTATATGTATCTTAATTTGGCTTTCTGTTTCTTTTAGTGGATAGATTTATGCAAATCTTACTTACTGGAGCACAAATGGGGATATAAGCCGACACTGCAAGAGTACTTGGACAATGCATGGATATCTATAAGCGGTCCTGTGCTTCTAGTCCACATTTATTTTCTAACAGCAAATCCAATCACAAACAAGGCTATGGAATCACTCAAGGAAGAAGGATACCCTAAAGTTATCAAATGGTCGTCAATGATTTTGAGGCTAGCAGACGATCTTGGAACATCTTCGGTATTGAAAAACCTAAAATTTTCTGTTTTTGTTCATACTCTACATCTTCTTCTGTAACGTTTTTTGATCTTCTTTTTTTATGTTTGGATGTTTTTAAACAGCACGAGTTACTAAGAGGTGATGTTCCGAAATCAATCCAATGTTGCATGCACGAAACAGGAGCTTCTGAAGAAGAAAGTCGTGAACAGATACACTATCTGATCGGTGAGACATGGAAAAAGATGAACAGAGACGGAGCAAACGATACTTCGTTTTCCAGAGACTTTGTTCGAATGTGTATGAACCTTGGAAGAGCGGCACAGTGTTTCTACCAACATGGAGATGGATTCGGCATTGTTGATCGTGAAACTAAGGGTTGTTTCTTGGAACTACTTGTTCAGCCTGCTTCACTTTCGTAAGATCCTTGTATTCATATATTCAAATGGAGTTGGATCATTGGTAATCGAGGATTAGTGAGTATTTACGGTGATGGATATTATATATAGTCAAAAATTACATTATATTTTATAAAACAAAATTTTTTGTTTTAGAAATGTGATAATTGTTGACCAGATAAATTCTAAATTTATTTACATCATTAATTACAAATTTATAAGAAATTTGAAGAAAAACTTAAATATGAAAGATGCCAAAAAAGCTAAATCTAAATCAACTTTACTGGAGAAGAATTTAGGTTCAGGTTGAAATTTTAAGTATAAGAATTGAGAAACCGAAGAGGGTTAAATAGTTTTGCAAACTTTCCGATTTGTTCCTAGCAAACAAATAAAATCAGAAAAATTAAAAGAACAAAAAATAAATCAACACCAGAAATTTGGTAACGCAGCTTCAAAGACATCTTGCTACGTCTGCGGGGCCCTCACCCAAATTAATCACTTTCATCAAGACAATAGTTTTATCCAAGGCTTTCTTCGAAATGACATCACTCAACCCTTAGCACTATCTCTCAACCTCACTTCCCGTGAAAGAATTCACACCCAATAGTACGACCGTCTCGTACTAACCTCAACAGAGGATTTTTTCAACAGTATTTAATAATAAAGATAAATAAACGAACAACTCAAGTGATTAAAATAATAAAGAGCGAAAACTAAAATACACTTGAGATAGACAAGAACAACTTCCCGATAAGTTTCGCTCTACTGAAATAGATCTGGAAGTTGTCGCAACAACAATGGGTCAATCACGACAACATATCAAAGAAAACGCAGCACAAAACTATTCATCCCAGATTTACGAAATCATCATCCTTCAAAGGAAAGCACTGAAGCTATACAAACGTAGAGAAGCAGTGTGCAGAGAAACAACACGAACACAGAGAATCTCAACGCTCCTTTTCTTTTAAAAGCCCCACTCCACAGTGGACATATAAAAACTAGAATACCCAAACAAACGTGAGCTTCTTACGCTATGTTCCCACCAACAGCGTTCTCTAAAAAATCATTTAATGCACATCGTAGCAGCACTTGTTCAACAACCCACCAAGTTTTTCTATGACACACACATGTGGCTTCAACACATATATAAGCAATAGACTTCTTCTATTGACAAAAGATATACACGATATTCACTTCACTTGCTTTTCCAACAACATGATATTAATTTCAGCTCCAAAGTAAAAGTCGTGCACATCACACAACAACAAAAAGGTTGCCGATCAAATATTAGGTTTTCATCCTTATCACCTATGTATCATAGACTCCTTTTTCAAATCAAATAGAAATCCACGAAGCCCATTATCTAATTGGACATCTAATAAAACAAATCCACGCAGATACCATATCCCATTAGCTATTTGGACTTTTAATAAAACACAAAATCCACCTCTTATATGTCCAATTTAAAAATGCCAAAATCAAGCAAAAAATATATAAAATATATTCTAACAATCTCCCCCTTTTTGGCATTTTTGTCACAAATATGAAACTCCCCCTAAACAACATAATTGGACATATAAATCAAATGCACAGTCCATAGGACAAGTACTCCCCCTTGATCAACATCAAGTTCTCCAATCATCCAAATTTCTCCCCCTTGGGACAAAAAGATGCCAAAAAGCACAAAGAATAGTCATATATATATCTTGAAATCTCCCCCTAAATGTAACATTCACCATAAATAATCTGATGTCTCCTCCTTGGGACAAAAACATAATCATAATAATCACCAATAGATGCAGCGGAAGAATCATAAGCATGCCAAGAAGACAGTTTACCACCATTCAAAACACTGAGAGATATGCCCGAAAGAGAGAGGATACCTGAGAAAGTTCCATACCGATGAGAGAGCTAAGGAGTCTTCGGTGGAGCCAAATAGAAGTCACAGTGCAAACTAATAAAAAAATGAAACAATAATAGCAACAAAAAAAAACTAAAGAACTAAATAAAATATTTTCCTTTTTTTGTTTTTTTTTAACAACACAAAAATACTTCAAAAATATAAAGCACACTGTCCCTATGCCCTTCTAAGAATCTCAAACCTGGTGTTTTTCTTTGGCTCGAATGAAGATGTATAACACAAGTTTCCTCTAAGTTCTTGATAATCAACCCTTTTTCTTTCTCTTGTTTTTCTTCTTTCACTCACATCCCCAATAACATTTTCTGCTGGATGGTTTCTTCAGATTTGAGATGAAGAGCCTCGGTTCAAATTAGCTTTCATTGTTTTAGTTGGTTCATCATCCAAAGTAACTGAAAGTTCTTTAGTTTCTGCAGTTACTTCCTCAGCAGTAACTAACTGCAAATCTAGGCATTTTCTAGTTTTCCCTTCACCACTTTTTTGTGCTTGTACTTGACCCTTTTTAATCCAAGCCTGCTTCAATACCATGGGATGCTGCTGGAAACTTAATGGAGAAAGTCTAGATTTTCGATTTTAGCCCCTTTGAAATATCATTTGTAATAATTGATAACACCTTGGCCTTATATGTCCAATGACTCCATAAAAATGACATGTGGGTATAAATCTATCACTCTTTTTCGGTGTTTCTACTTCTTGGGCTGATCTGAATATGTCCGAGTTTCCTTCATTAACTTTCGAACACTCACCTTTGTAACCGATGCCTTCAAATTTTCTTTTAACCTTACCGGTTTCAATCAACTTATCAAGTTTTTCGGTGCCTCCATTCAACATCCTCAATCCCTTTTCAGTATTCACCAATTTCATTCTAGCTTTACCAAGCTCATCCGAAGTTAACATCAGCTCCTTTTCTAATTCTTGTATGGTATTTTTCAGGCAAAGGTTCTCTTCCTCCAATCTTTCATTCTTTCTACACGTCTTCACCCATTTTTCATATATAGCTTTGTAATCCTCATAAATATCCTCATTTTTATCATCAAGATCACTTATGTCACTGTCATAGTCTGATATAGAATCTCGAGCTGAACTAATTTCAAAATTTTCAAGTTTTCTCCACTTACTTGTCGCCATTTCCTTCTCGCCATCATTAAGCAAGTAATCGGACTTTTGTTGTCTTGATGCAACCAAATGCAGCATTGTTTGCTAATTCTTCTCCACTGCTCAAATCACTTTCAGAATCATTTTCACTCCAGGTGGTTGTGAAAGACTTTCTTCTTTGTTTCTTCAATATGTTAGCGCATTCGGATTGAAGATGTCCAAACCCCTGACATTCATGACACTGAATTCTTCTGGCCTTCCGTTCACCTTTTTTCATAGCCATGTCTGCGAATCTAGGATCTGCACCAACTTGCTATCAAGTTCTGAATCGGTGACCTTGTTCTGATACCATATCCCATTAGCTATTTGGACTTTTAATAAAACACAAAATCTACCTCTTATATGTCCAATTTAAAATGCCAAAATCAAGCAAAGAATATATAAAATATATTCTAACAAGAATATTTAACATATTAAATTACAACACCAATTACGTGGTATCATAAAAACTTCATCAAATTGGAGCCAGCTGGAAGCTCATATGCCAGCTAGAAAGATCAAATTGCTCACGGCTTAGGTAAGATGCAAGCTAACTGGACATTTTTAATGAGCTAGAAGTACTAAAATTGTAGACAGAATTGATCAATTGTTAGTTGTTTCATTAAATTAAAAATTACTAGCATTATCTATTATGTCGGCAATAACTATTATAAATAGGATATGTATGTTCATTTAACGTGTGTGTCTCCAAGAATTAGATATGAAAGAGTGAGTGCTAGAGTAGGTGTTGGTGAAGAAAATTATGAGTTAGTGTCCTTGTATTTTTACTCTTGTAAAATTTGCACTATAATAAAATTATAGTTTGTGTTTAGCCCACTAAATATTGCTACTTCCCACTCAACGAGTGGTATCAAAGCAGGTGGTCAGGAACCATCGTCAAGTTATCCGATCGAGGTTCGGATTCTAAGAGCAAATTCTTTACTCGTTCACAATCAAGGATTATGAAGTGTTGATCGTGAATCAATAAGGAGACCACTCACACGAAGAAGGTTATACCAACGTCATGGCAAATTTAAACAATGTTGGGAGCATTGATGGCGAGTCAAACCAACAAAAATAAATTCCTACTCTAGAACACTTAAGAGAATAAAGTGGTGAATAGGGTCGAGCCACAGAGACCAATGTAGTAATTGTTTATTTTGTATGAAATCAAAAATAAAAAATAAACAAATGAAAATAAAAATAATGAAAATAATTGATTTGGGGATGATTAATTTTAAAACACGAAATCACGCAGGAAGAAATTAAAAATAAGATTGAAAATAATATGAATAAAAGCCTAGCCAAGGTACTCTCCCATTTGATACCGTAATTCGATCATAGACTCAAGAATATAAATTTCGTTCATTCCTATTGACAAAGTTATAGCAGACCATGAATAGCACAAATCTACCAATCCATTCGTAATTATTCAATAATCCCGAGTAAAACTCCGCAGATTATTACCCTAACCAATTAGACTATTCCCGAGTAAAGCTCCGCAGAATATAATCTATGGCAGTGGTAGGCTCTAATGGACCCTCGTCTTAGCCAAAAAAATCGGAAAAGCCACAATCTATTTAGACCAAATTATTTAATCTCATTAATTTCTTAATTAAAATTAATTCGCCACTCGATAGACAGTAATCACGGATTAACTAATCTATTCGCCAATTTATCATCAAGTCAATCAATTAATAGGCCTCATTAATCAACAAACTCAACAATAATAAATCGATCAAGCGCAGAGATTAAATAAATATAAGAAATAAATCAAAACAATTAAACCATAGGAGTCTCACGAACTACATGCATACCTTGTCTAGATTAAAAATTTAGCCACACATTATACAAATCTCTATCAACTAAAGCTGAAATTAACAAATTAAAATTAAAAATAAACCTTCTCTAAAATCGCTACCCTCTTTGCTTCCACGTAGCTTCCACCTTTTTTTTGTTTTTATCCAACACCTGAAATGTTAGTGGCAAGAGTTTGTGTAATAGAATATGAAAATAGCTTAAGTGGAGAGTTGGTGTTGGGCCCCAAATATTTTTTTATTCTTTTATTTATTTATTGATTTATTTATTCATTGATTTACTTGACTTATTCTTTATTTTTGCTTTAATTGTTTTAATTATGTGTATATATATATATATATATATTAATATAGTTGAGCCTTAGAATTAGTTAGTATGATTGGAAATTGAAAATTTTGAAGTTAAAGTGAAGGGTTAGAATTAATTGGATTAATTGGTAGTAGGCTTGTGATATGTGTAGAGCCATATGAGACAAATAAGGGTTTATTAGAAAGAATGGGCTTTAGAGACTAATGAAATAAGAAGAAGGATGAGAGCTCAAAGGAAAAGCATAGTAAGTTATAAGGAGAGCAAAACTACGTAGTATTGGAGGAGGGCTTTAACATGAGATAAGTGAATTAAGTTGTGTAGAAGAGGAAGCAAGTTGTCGTAGAGATCAAAAGAAAAGAAGAGAAGAGCAAAACGTGAGCCAAGAGAAAGGAGGGTTTCGGCCAAGAAGAAAAAGGGAGAGCCATAGGAAGCTTGAAGGGAGGAAGAAAAAAGAGGAAAAAGAAGAGAAACTACTTGTGAGAGGTAAGTTCTATCTTTGTTTGTGTTGGGTTCGAAAATGGGATGAAATGGAAGTTAGGGTTTGTGTAGGGATTGAAGAAAGAAAGAAGAGAAGGGAGATCTATGGATTTTGGGATTTCTAAGTTAGGGTTTTGGTTATTCTAGCATAGATGGCTTATGGGTAGGTTAGGTTTAAAGTTTATTCTTTATCTTTGCTTGATTTTTGAATATTATGCTTTTCTTTATAATGTATTTATTTAATAGAGTATGATTTAATTGAAGGAAATCAAGAGAACCCCACTCAAGACAAGGAGGAAGGGCAATCTTGAATTCGGATTCCGACGTTAGGTGGGTAACATTTTTTATAGTTGTTGTGTAATGGGCTAATGCCCTATATGTGCTACCTTTGTTAAATTGTGTGTATATTGAAAGTGTATTCCTTTGATTTGAAAGAAAAGAATGAAACTATGACGATTCGATGAAATGAAAGAAGCATAAAATGCTATTCTAGTGTTTGAATATGTGAGCATAAATTGGTTGTGATTGGGCAAGGGAAAACCTATTTCGTTAAGTCACGTGCACGTTGACCCCCTAGCCTTCTCTCGGCTGCCCACTTGAGGCCTACGAGATCCGAAAATGGACTCGTCGTGCTTACGGTAAACTTCGATTTCCGTTGTGTTTATGGAACTCTCAAGCCAATTGTGTGCATTTCATCATTTTGGTTTTATGATGCATAATATGTGTTTTAATTGATATAAGATTCTATGTTATGCTTTATGTGATGATTTTGGCTAATTTATGATTTATGTGATGAAGTTGAGTTATTTATGCTTTATACGATAGACTGAAAATGTTTCGGATTCTTTATGTGTTGTATGGCTCATTACTCAATGGCTATAAAGGTGTTAGCCACTGAGCCGTGTTTGCTCACCCCATTCTCCCTCCTCAGGTACAAATTCTAGTTGAGCGTGGAACCTTGCAAGACATCGGGCTTAACTCCAAGAAACTTTAGACACTTTTGTATTAAGTTAGTAACTAGCTTTCGGAATGGCTTTATAAGCATGTTAAGCATTGAGCATTTCATATGTTGTATTTTGGTACTTGATTCATGATGGATATGATGAATATGCTGATATGTAATTAAAGCTATTATTGAACTCTTGAATGATTGATAAAGAGATGAGAGCTCTAGTACTCTCTTCTTCATGTGAATTTGTTGATTTGCGATCTGTGCTTGACCTTGAAAAGGGTATATGTATGAGTCTTTTGATCATTGAGTTGTTGTTGGGTTTTGTCTTGAGATAGCTTGCTGGAATTTGCAAAGGTTTATGAGTTGTGATAAGGAAAGATTTACAGATAAGATTGGTAGTGATCTGAAAAATGTTCACTGAATATGCTTCAGTCTTTTAGCCACAACGTTTTCTCTAGTAATCCAAACGAGATAATTCTTAATTTGGATTAAACTACAGATATATGGCTACATTTTGTAAGAAGACATCGAATTTCAATTCTGTGTCTAAGAGTCTCAAATATTGTCATGAAGTTAAGAATTGGGTGCAGTGTTGGTGCAGGAATGAAAGTCTTATCTTTTGACTTTAGGGGCAATTTTGGAATTGATAAAGATAGATTTTGGAAAAATTCCCTTCTAGAAAGTTGTAGATATTTCTTTTATCTTTCCAACGGTATAAAGTTTGTAAATTTAGGACATCTTAGTGATAAGTTATGCATCTTATAAGTAGAGACGTTTTGGAGAAAAAGTCAGACAAAGTTACTGTTCATCTTCATCTTCGTCTGTGCTGACGTCATTTTCGTCTATGATGACGTCATCTTCATCTTCGTCTGTGCTGACGTCATCTTCATCTATAATGACGTCATCTTCAATTTCATCTGTGCTGACGTCATCTTCGTCTATGATGACGTCATCTTCATCTTCGTTTGTGCTGACGTCATCTTCGTCTATGATGACGTCATCATCATCTTCGTTTGTACTGACGTCATCTACGTCTATGATGATGTCATCTTCATCTTCGTCTGTGCTGACGTCATCTTCGTCTGTGATGACGTCATCTTCGTCTCAGTTTTGCTGACGTCATCTTCGTCTTAGTTTTGTTGACATCATCGTCTACTTTTGGTATTGACCTTTCTTCCTTCTTTTGGCCATAACTTTTTGCACAGACCTCCGATTAAGCTGATTTTTGAAGAGTTGGACTCTTGAGAAAATGTTCTATCTTTTTATACCTGATTTATCATTATTGCTTTTAAATTGAAAAAGGTGGTTTGAAACAAAGTATGACGATCGGTTGACAAAGTCTGAATATACTTTACAAACTTTAAAATATCTTGAGCTATAGGGCTCGAATCGAGGCAATTCTTGTTTTAAATTAAACTAAAGACCTAAACCTACCAGTTTTATGAAGGAACCGATCAGCAAGCTAGCCTCTAAGGTTTTCAAATTTTGACGCGAAGTCAGTAAAGTGTTCAGTTTTGACTATTTTCTTTAAAAAACATTTTGAACATAACTTCTTCATTGCTAATCCGAATTGAGCGTTTTCAGTGGCGTTAGAATCGTTAGATCATGAGGGACAAATTTCCTTAGAAAACCGATCTAAATTTTCATTTGGAGGTTTCCCTCAATTTGTGGTCAGTGTGTGGTCAGTTTTGGGTCTGCTATGCTTGTGTGTTTCCGAATGTTGGGCCTCAGAGACGGGGTGCAACAGTTGGTGGGGCTTCCCTCTTGGCTTGCTGTTCACGCACTTCACTCCTTGGTGTATGTTTATTGTTGATTTAATTCCTCTCCTCCAGTCTTCACGTTCAGCCTCAATTTACCCTAGCATGTGTCTTTCTCCTGTTTTTTTTTTTTTTTCAGTTCTCTTCACTCCCTCTTCAGCTCATGTATTTTCCTCCAGACCACCCTTCATTCTTTTCTTTACAGCTCCTCCCTCAACTCTCCCCTAGACAACGCACCTTCCTTTCTTTCCTTTTGATTTTTTTCTTAGTTCACGCACACCACTCTTTAGCTCTTCTCTTCTTTTCAGTTCATCTTCCTAACGCACCAGCCCTCTTCTCTTTTTATTTTAACGCACAGTCCACTCACCTCCCTCCTAGTGTAACGTTCTCTCCCTCCACTTGCTCACTCACCTTTTTTTTTGTTTTACACCTGACGCTACTCCTTCAAGCTACTCACTCCCACTTGGCTCATGTCCTCCTCAATTCACCAAACTCACCCCTATGTAACGCACACTCTCCTTCCTCTTCACGCTGATCCCTTGTATTTTATGTTCACTCATTTAACCTCTCCCCTTAGTTTTTTTTGCCCAACACCTAGCTCCTTCCCTATCCACGCAACCCCACCTGATGTTATCCTCTTTGATTTTTCTCCCCCTCGCAAGTTCACGCACAGCCCCTTCATATCACCAAATCACGTTGCTTTTACTTGCCCCCACCACTCCATTCTCCTTTTCATCTCATCCACGTCTCTCTTGTCTTTTCTTGGTGGCTGTCATTTTATTTAATTCTTCTCCTCATGTGCCCTCTAATGGTGTCTTTGGGATTTTATTTTATTCCTTCTTTGTTGTTTGGTGCTTCTGGAGCTTGCATTGGTGGTGGGTCCGTCTTCTAGCTGTTGTGTTTTGATATGCCATGTAAATGCTTCGAATCGCTGCAGTGTTGTAACTCCTTTCATTGTGTGACACGGCAGTATAATGAAGTGAAGCATGGAAGTCACGTGTGTTTGTCTTTGTCTTAAAATATTTGTGTATGAAAACTAAACCATCAAGAACGTTGCTTGTCTCCTTCTTTTCTGCTTCAGATACATTCATCTTCATTGTTTATTCTTCATATTTCTTCTGCTTTTGAGGAGAATAACGTGATTACTACAGCTGGTGTCTTTGGCATGGTGAGTGGGTCTCCTTCAAGTTGGTCCTCCTCTTGCTCACCTCCTTAGTGTATGCTGCCACATTCCTCTATTATATGCGTTTGGTGTGTCCCTCTTGGAGCTTGGTGGTAATGTGATTCACCCCACAAACAACCAGCCCTCTTCGTCTCTCCTCTAGCTTTATGCATTAGATGTGACAATTAAAATGCAACTCCCACTTAAAACCTTATTCTCCACCTGCGTCCGTCTATCGCTAGCTTGTTGCATGATAATTCAATTTTCTCTCAACTGACAGCTCCAAAAATTCTAAAATTTGGTGGAAACATTCTTCAACGAGTCAAGATTATGCCTGCCAAATCTTAGAATTTTCTAATAAACTGATCTCAAGATAAAAATTTCCAAAAATTCAAAGGTCAAATCTGCCAAAAATTGAAAAACACTGTTAATTTCAATCTATTGAGGACTTTTTGTATTTTATATGTCTAAAGCTCTAATAATTATAAAACATGATGAAAAAGGTCATAGACTTCCATAAAACACATGCAAGATGCTAAATATAAGGTTCTAAAAACAGATAAATATAATTGCATCAAAATCCCCCACACTTAACTCTTGCTCGTCCTCGAGGAAGGTTCAAAACATAAATTTTGAAAGCCAAGAAAACTGAGAATGCAGAAACTAAGTATGGATGAAAAAATCAAAAAGAAATGAATATGCAAATGCAAGGGACATTTTCTCAAGTGTCAAAGTGTTGGGACCCGATCCAGAAACCGGATCCCAACCGATAAGAGCGGAACATATACGAAGAGAACGAAGAAAAACGTACACGAATGCGGAAGCAAAATGAAAACGGATCGAATCATACAAAGCGAACGAAATAATCGAACTGATACAAACACCGACATCCGTTGCAAACACGAAGCATAGCAAACTGATCGCGTTGGAAACCCTAAGACTAAACCTATACAATGCTGTATAAACTTTTTTTTCCTTATTCATTCCTTTTCTCTTTACTCAATCACATTCAAATCACAAAACACATAAACTCTTAACTCAATACATAAAACACATCAAACGGTTTGGGTTGGTCCTATCAGAACATACTGCACATTCCCGCATAGCGGTTCTATGCAGTCGTGAACGGAGGGGAGTCCGAAATCGGAACTCCTAAGCCACTTGCGGGCCAAGCTTTAATTTGGCCATTTCTCCTTTCTTTCTTCCAATTTAACATTCCCTAAAGCAATTTCATCAAAATTCAACTTCATAAATCACAAACCCAAGTCCTTTTCCATGTTTTTCAACCAAAAATTCAGCAAAAACTTGAAGTTGAAAATTTTCTCTTACCTCTTTCTCCTTCTATTTTCGGATTTCTTGGTTCCCAAAGCAAGCTTTCTTCATTTTCCATCCTTTTTCCTTGAAAACAACTCAAAACCTAAGCTTTAAGACCCAAAAATTTCAAAATCTTGCTTTCTCTCTCTTCTTCAGCATAAGATTGAATTTGTGAGATTGTGATAAAGATAAAGTGCATACCAAAGTGCTTGATATATGAAGATGATAAGAATGTTAAGTGATTTTAGGAAATTGTGCATGAAATTGAGATTTGAAGTTCATGAGGAATTAGGATGTTTTGATTTTGTATAATCATTTGTGAGTGAAAGATGAGCATGGAGATGGATTTTTATGAAGTATGTGAAGACCTCATTAAGTGATTAATGAGGGTTAAGAACTTTGATGAATTTTAGGTTTGTGATTATGAAATCGTGATTAAAATTTCATGATGAATCTTGATGACTTGCTTTTGGATATTTATGTGTGAGATGAAATGAGGAATGATTGAGAGATGAGATAAAGGATAAAAAGTGAATTAGTGAGAATGTGCTAAGCGATCGTTTGAGTTTGATGAAAATAAGTATGAATGACTTTAGGATTGTGAAATTGATGGGCATGACTTGTCATGACTTATTTGAAGAATTAAAGTGATTGTTTGATTTGGGTGTTAGAATATGATTGATTAGAAACATGCGTTTGTGGAACTTGAAATGTGAATTGCATAATGAATTGGGAGAAATTGATATAGCCTATACTTCTGTGAGATGAAAGATGACGTGATGATAAAGATTAAATGGTAAAGTGAACCATATTAGGGTTCCTTAAGAAATGGACCATTGACTTGTATCCATATATAAAGAAATAATGAGTTATAGATATAGTGCTTTGAGATGATATGGGTGATATGAGATACAAGAAGTGAAATTTTGTGAAGAGATATGATGAGGAACGTGATAAGAAAAGTGATTTGATTATGATTTCTGGAAAGGAAGTAGTAAGACTTGGAGTTTAATCAAGTATGAATTTCGAGGACGAAATTCTTTTAAGAGGTGGAGAAATGTTGGACCCCGACTTTTGAGTGAAAATAAGAAATATTCAAAAGTGGATGAGTTGATTGAAATTAATTTGAAAATCAAGAAATAAAGAGAGAAAGTGTTAAAAAAATGAAAATTTGTGAAAAGTTTGACTTTTTGGCCTTTGAGGGTTGACTTTTGATTTAGGCAAAATTTGAGAAAATGATCTACATGAAACTTGTAGATTATGTTAAGAGTTTTTTTGTGGCTATAAAGTTTGCTATTTTTCGATGTTGGGATTGAGAGATATAATTTTCCGAAGATATGCTTTGTTTTGAAAATGCTATTAAGTATAGATTTGTGTGTTCTATGCTTCGAGGCCACTCGTTGTATGGATTTAGTCTAAATTGGAGTAAATAGTTTTCATGAAAGTTTTAGATGATCTTTTTATCTTTCCATTGATATAAAGTTTGCAATTTTTCGATATTGGGGCTAGGAGTTATGAGCGATTAAAAATTGGAAATCGTTTAGGAAAAGCTGTTTTGGACAGAATCTTTGATTGAGATTTTGACCTCTTTTGAGACCTAATTTGATTTTGAGTACTTCAGGGAAGTTGTAGAGCTTCCTTTGATCTTTTTATTTACACCAAATTTGTCAAATTACGAGTTCGGGATCGAGAGATATGATTTTTGAAAAGTTCGGTTTTGAGGTTTCGTTACTTTGTTTTTTTATCCGATCCCTTTTGTAATCTTTTACTTATAATTCCTTCGTCCGACATCCGATTGATTTGATTCTCGAAGCGTTGGATTCCTAAGACAATTAATTTCATTTTCTTGAAGAATTATGATTTTTAGGAGATTAAGTGGAAAGAGATTGATTGAACCAAAGTAGGAGATTTGGTTATAGGTTATAAGTTGGATAATTTTCTGACCATGGTTCGGTATTTTGCAAAATTCAGGAGTTGTACAACTCCGATTGAGTTGATTCTTAAGGGAAAATAAAATTAAGATATAGGGATAAAACTCTTGTGAAGGGATTGAAATTTAATTTCATCCCTAAGATTGTTAATTTCTGGAATTAAATTAGCGTAATGTTCAGTCTCGGATTTTTCGCAGGTCCGATAGTATGTTGGCTATAAATTCTTTGTTTCTGATCCGAATTGAGCGCGGTCAGTGGCATTGGATTCATATGATCTAGAGGAACAATTTTGAAGAAGAAAGTTTGTCCAAATTATTTCGTTTAGATGCTTGAAAATAGGATGCAAGCTATCAGATTTTGAAAATCCTATGCAGGGGTATTTTGGGATTTCACTTAAAAGGAGGGGCAACTTAGTCAATTACCCCTCACTTAAGTGACATGGCAGAAACACAACATGGGCTGTCGTTTTTGGGGCTAGGAATTCATGAAATAAGAAGCAAAATAAGAAAGAAAATAAGAGAGAAATAAGAGAAGAGAAAAACGAAGATAGAGAGAAGGAGAAGAGTGGAGAGTTTCGGCCATGGGGAGAAGAAGAGAGAGAAATCAAGATTTTGAAATTTTTGGGTCTTAAAGGTTAGGTTTTGAGTTGTTTTCAAGGAAAAAGGATGGAAAATGAAGAAAGCTTGCTTTGGAAACCAAGAAATCTGAAAATAGAAGGAGAAAGAGGTAAGAGAAAATTTTCAACTTCAAGTTTTTACTGAATTTTTGGTTGAAAAACATGGAAAAGGACTTGGGTTTGTGATTTATGAAGTTGAATTTTGATGAAATTGCTTTAGGGAATGTTAAATTGGAAGAAAGAAAGGAGAAATGGCCAAATTAAAGCTTGGAACAAGTTTCTCGCATCGATTTGAGGTGGATAGTATATTTATTTATTGAATTGTAAGCTAAGAATGTGAATTTGAAAATTCAAGAAGCAAAGTTTTGATAAATGATTTTATGAAAATGATTTTAGAAAATACAAGATTTATGAAAATTATGTTTTTAAATTATCTGAAAAATTTGAGCAATGTGTTTTATGAAATTGTATACGTTTTGAGATATGTTTGAAAGAAATAAATTGCATTCATTGTTATGCATTGGATTGATTGTTATGTGATGAAATTGGTGAATATTGAATGTGAAATTCAACATGAATTGATGTCAATTATGTATGTGAGTGTATCAAGTCTGACATTATGTGGAAATATGAAAAATTTAAAGAAAATCAAGACTTTTGAAAAGTGTCTTTGGGCAATCTAAATTTTCGTTTTCGCTTATGTGTTATGTGGGTTTGGTCAGGTCCTTTTGTGAGTCAGTGCACTGTCTCTACTTGTTTAAAGCCTTTTTTCGGCTGCCCGCTAGTGGCACGGAGTCGATTTCGACTCCTTCACGGTTACTAATCGGACCGCTATGCTGGAAAGTGTAATACGTTCTGCTCACTGTTGCAGACCGCTTATGCGGGAATGTGCATGTTTTGGGACCGAACCAAACCATTCTGAAATGTTATGTGCTGTTTGATTTCTTTCTAAAAGTGATGCATACGTACGTGTTTACATTCATGTTTTCGGTCATATTTATAAATTTTGAAAAGTTTTGGAATTTGAGAAATAATAGTTTGAGGGTTGAAATTGAGAAGGAAATTAGAGATTTCAGTATGAGTGTTTGTGAAAAAGTGAAAAGGTTTATGAACTTATAAGTTTTTGAGAAATAAATAGCAAACGTTTTGGAAAAATGTTTTGCTTATGTTTCAATTTATAAGTGTATTATCCATCGAGCCGTCGAGCTCCCCACTTTCATCCCCACCTCCAAAGTTATAAGCGGAGTTCGGATGAAAGATCGTTAAGACTTCTGTTCGTTTTTGCACACCTTGTATTTTGTGTTTTGATTCTGATATTGTTTATGGCTTGGGAAGCCATGAAAAATTGTAGAATTTTAGTTTGGATTGTAAATAAATGTTTGAAATTGAAGTATGGACGTGTATATGAATTATGGATTTTTGTGTATGGAATCGAGTATTGGAATTGAGTTTGTATGTGATTATGAGTAGAAATGGTGAATGTATATGAATATGAGTGAATTGTATTCGGATTGAAATATGTATTGGGAAATGAGATTATGAAGTGTTCTAGATATAGGTTTGCGTTTGCTGGTGTTTCGGATTCCGGACGGGAGGTCCGATGTTGATTTGTGTTGTTGGATTGTGATATAGAAGTGTGTTTTTGCCTTTGCAGAATTTTTTGGGCTGTCAAAAGGCAACTGTTATGCTGCCGAAATTTTGATAAAAATTAGTATGAATATGAATTTTGGGATTAATACCAATGTATAAGAATATGGTTAAGAGTTGGGATTTGGCATGAGAAAGAATTTCCAAGAAAAAGGATATAAGATTGCTTTGTATGAGTTTGATAAATGAGTATAAGAAAAAGACAAAAAAATTATACCAGTTTCGGATGATTAGTCTAGGTTATCCAACGCGATAAGTTGTCCATACTTTGTGTTTCCCACGGATGTCGGCATTTAATTCAGTTCGATTCGCTTTCGTATTTTATTCAATTCGTTTTCGCATTCAATTCTGATGTGTATTCGTTTTGATATCCGATTTGCTTTTGATCCGTTTTCGCTTTATGATTCAATTTCATTCTATCCGCTTTCTTATTCGTATCCGATTCGCTTATTCGATTCGTTTCGCTATTTTCGCTTTCACTTTTGTCTCGTTTTAGCTATCTGCCACTTTCTTTCCTTCGTTTTCCAGTTGGAATCCAGTTCCCGGATAGGGTCCCAACACAAAGTTTTTCTCCCAACCTCCCAACAACATCAAAGACATACAAGGATTATAAACAAGAAGGAACCCGCGGCATTTAATCCATAAAAGTAATGAACTTACTTTAAATGTAAGAGCCAAGCAAGATAGCACAATAAACTTAAAGGAAATCTACACCATGTCAAAATAATAGGTCCTCTCATTGTCATACACTCCAACACTCAAGTGTTTATGGCTCAAATGTGTTTTAACTCTCATAGATTCAAACAATGCAATGCTCTTCCATAGGCTTACTCTTCAATCTTGAATACACGACTAAGTATTACATGCACAACATAAATCAAAAGGTCTTCAATAAGGATGTAACTTGGTTGGGTTAGGGGTAAGGTAAAGGAAAGGTAAGAAAATGCTAAATATCAGAGTGAGTAGAGCATAACAGGTAATCAATAATACATATGTGCGCATCTTGCATATTATCAAACAATTAAGCACATCTCTCTCTCTTTTTTTTTTGAACTTTTATTCCCCAAACATTTATCAATCAAGCACATGGGGAATCCTTTTCTTTCTTTTCTCTTCTTAGTCTCAAACTTTTTTCATTTTTTTCTTTTTCTTTTTCTTTTTTTTTCGATTCTTTCCCCATTGACAACAAGTACAATACAAGTCATATACCACTGATATTCCTATATGCGCAATCTTCACAAGTTTAACTCAACAAGCATGCTCTACTAACCATGATAAGGGTTAGAAAGATAAATCGATTAAGAAAAGGTTAAGTTAAACATGGTAAAGCAAAGAACAGATAATAAGCTCAAATGGGCTCACTAGTGGATAACATGCTTTGGGTTGGCTTTTTGGTCAAGTGGTTTAAATCCTAAGTGCCTTTATCATCTTCATGCATACATGTAAAAGTGTAGTCTCAACAAGATATAAAGCAAGTTCTAGAGATACAAAGTATTGAAAGAACACACATTAAAGAATTGCGTTGAAGGTTCAAACGCTCACATGGGACAATCATCTATTAAGTTAACACAATGTAGTTTCAAAATCAATCCAAAAGCTATCAAGCTTAAAACTCATATAAAAACTCATTCATCAAGTTCATGATTCAAATATCACAGATTAACTCTCACCTATAATACTCATATTCTTATCAATCATTGGGAGATCAAAAGACAAAACTAAACACTTAAGGTGCAAAAGCATGCAAAAACAAAAAACTCTTTTTTTTTTCAATTTTTATAGGTTTTTGAACTAAAACATGCAAGTATAGGTGAAAAATCTTCAAGTTCAAGCAAGAGCAAAGGTGTGACACTTTGAAGCATAAAAACCAAGAAAAATCTGAATCATGCATCCACTAAAACCTGAAATTTTCATGCAAAATGTAACATAAATCCTTCCCCCACACTTTAGACCAAACATTGTCCTCAATGTTAGCAAATGAAAGACAAGAACAGTAAAATAAAAGGAAAGAGTGAGAGACAATAACATTGTCCTCAATGCTCCCATACTTTCCTGCAAAACAATAAAAATCTTGCGACCAAGTGACATCCAACAACGACACAAAATATTGGAAGAAAATTCAAAAAGAAAATGTCGAAAAAAAAGAACCTGACAGAATTATAAACAACTAAAAATTAAATTGAGAAGAACAGAATGAAAGCAAACCTTGGGTTGCCTCCCAAGAAGTGCGTTTGTTTAACGTCGTTAGCTCGACACAGACCCCATTCATTTATAGGAAGGTTCATACAAAGAATTAACTTCGACGGCTTAAGGGTGAAATCCTTCATAAAATGGCTTCAAACAATGGCCATTCAATTTGAAAATTTTTCCTGTTTCCATGCTTTGAATATCCACAGCATCGTACGGATAGATCTTTATGACCAAGAAAGGCCCAATCCACTTGGATCGCAATTTCCCTGCAAAAAGTTTCAAAGTCGAATTAAATAAAAGTACCTTTTGTCCGACTTTAAACTTCTTCTCAGCATGCTGCTTGTCGTGAAAAGCTTTAGTTTTGGCCTTGTATGTAACTGCGTTGTCTAAAGCATGGTTCCGTAATTCTTCCAATTCCTGAATCTGTAACTTCCTTTGTTGCCCCGCAGCATCAAAATTCATGTTGCACTACTTCACAGCCCAAAACGCTTGATGCTCAACTTCCACTGGCAGATGTCAGGCCTTGCCATAAACAAGTCTATAAGGAGACATATTTAATGGCGTTTTATAGGCAGTGCGTTAAGCCCAAAGAGCATCGTCCAAGCGCCAGCTCCAATCTTTCCTGCTGAAGTTCACAGTCTTCTCCAAAATACTCTTTACCTCTCGATTGGACAATTCTGTCAACCCATTGGTTTGAGGATGGTAGGCCGTGGAGGTCTTGTGCACAACTTCATATTTCTTCATCAATGCAGCAAACACTCTGTTACAGAAATGAGTCCCGCAATCACTAATGATTGAGTTTTGAAGTGCCGAACCTGACAAAGATATTAGCCTTCACAAAATCGACAACAACCTTAGAATCATTAGTTTGAGTAGCTTTTGCTTCTACCCATTTCGAAACATGATCGACAGCTAACAAAATGTATTGGAAACCAAATGATGATGGAAAATGGCCCATGAAATCAATACCCCAAACATAAAATATTTCACAAACAATAACCGGAGTCTGAGGCATTTCATTTCTTCGGCCTATATTGCCAGTCATTTCGCACCTGTCACATGCTTTACAAAATGCATAAGAATCTCGAAAAATGTCAGGCCAATAAAAACCATATTCAAGCACTTTCCTAGCTATCCTATTGGGACCGAAATGGCCACCACAAACAGATACATGAAAAAATTGCAATATAGAAGAAATTTCAGATTCAGGTACGCACCTTCGCACAATTTGATCAGAACACATTTTCCATAAATATGGATCATCCCAAATATAATACCTAGCATCATTCTGCAATTTATGGTGCTGGGAAGATGTGATACCAGCTGGATAGTCATTCTGGGTGATAAAATTGATCAGATCCGCGTACCATGGATTTCGACTTGGCCATGTTGAAGTCACTATTCATCAAGAAACTCCTCAGTAACGACCAGATCATCTCCAGAAGTGTTTTGCAGCCTACTCAGGTGATCTGTGACTAGGTTTTCTGCTCCTCTTTTATCTCGGACCTCAATGTCAAATTCTTGTAGCAAAAGAACCCATCGGATAAGTCTTGGTTTCGCATCCTTTTTGCTCATTAGGTACCGAAGAGCAGCATGGTCTGAATACACTATCACCTTCGTACCAAGCAAGTATGATCGGAATTTCTCTAATGCGAAGACCACAGCAAACATCTCCTTCTCCGTGGTTGAATAGTTTTGTTGAGCACTATCCAACGTCTTTGATGCATAATAGATCACATGAGGTCACGGCCTACCCTCCGCCAAGAACCGCTCCTACAAACAGTGTAATTCTTGGCATCGCACATGAGCTTGAAAGGGAGGTTCCAATCCGGTGGTTTGATGATAGGTGCGGTAACCAGCTTTTCCTTCAAGATGTCAAACGCCTTTTTGCAGTCTTCATTGAATTCAAACGGTACATCTTTCTGTAGAAGGTTGCTCATAGGATAGGCTATCTTCAAAAAATCTTTGATGAACCGCCTGTAAAAACCTG